>WNGS01003028.1:10188-29281 GCA_020271785.1 Procambarus virginalis | reverse complement strand
ACAGCCTTATTATTCAGCCTGATTATACAGCCTACAGCCTGATTATACAGCCTACAGCCTGATTGTACAGCCTACACTTGATTATACAGTCTACAGCCTGATTATACAGCCTACAGCCTCCTACAGCCTGATTATTCAGCCTACAGCCACCTACACCCTGATTATACAGCCTAAAGCCTGATTATACAGCCTACAGCCTGATTATACAGCCTACAGCCTGATTATACAGCCTACAGCCTGATTATACAGTCTACAGCCTCCTACAGCCTGATTATTCAGCCTACAGCCACCTACACCCTGATTATACAGCCTACAGCCTGATTATACAACCTACAGCCTGATTATACAGCCTACAGCCTAATTATACAGTCTACAACCACCTTCAGCCTGATTATACCGCCTACAGCAACCTACAGCCTGATTATACAGCCTACAGCCAGATTATACAGCCTTTAGCCTGATTATACAGCCTACAGCTTGATTATACAGCCTCAGCCCTATTATACAGCCTGATTATACATCCTGATTAAACAGTCCACTGTCTGATTATGCAGCATACAGCCTGAATATACTGCCTACTGCCACCTACATCCTGATTATTCAGCCTGATTATACAACCTACAGCTTAATTATACAGCCTACAGGCTGATTATACAGCCTACAGCCACCTACAGCCTGATTATACAGCCTACAGTCACCTACAACCTGATTATATAGCCTGATTATACAGTCTACAGCCACCTACATCCTGATTATACAGCCGCCTACAGCCTGATTATACAGTCCACAGCCACCCGCAGCCTGATTATACAGCCTACAGCCTGATTATAAAGTCTACAGCCTGATTATAAAGTCTACAGCCACCTACAGCCTGATTATACAGCCGCCTACAGTCTGATTATACAGTCTACAGCCACCTACAGCCTGATTATACAGTTTACAGCCTGCTTATACAGCCTACAGGCACCTACTTCCTTATTATACAGCCCAGAGCCTGATTATATAGCCACCCTACAGCATGATTATACACCCTACAGCATGATTACACACCCTACAGCATGATTATACAGCCTACAGCCTAATTGTACAGCCTGATTATACAGCCTACCGCTCTATAACAAACGCTTCGAAATGGTCAGGTCGTTAAAAACACGATGGATTAGTAAACACTAATCCAATTTTTTTTTTTTAAATTTGTAAAAAATTTTTTATGTTTACACTCACCCTAGACTGGAGGTGGAGCCCAAGAGCTGTGGTCCTCCTGGAGCTATACCTTGGTAAAGGACCACAGCCCAGGAGCTGTGGTCCTCCTGGAGCTATACCTTGGTGGAGGACCACAGCCCAGGAGCTGTGGTCCTCCTGGAGCTATACCTTGGTGGAGGACCAAGCCCAGGAGCTGTGGTCCTCCCTGGAGCTATACCTTGGTGGAGGACCAAGCCCAGGAGCTGTGGTCCTCCTGGAGCTATACCTTGGTGGAGGACCACAGTCCAAAAGCTGTGTACCTCCTGGAGGTATACCTTGGTGGAGGACCAAGCCCAGGAGCTGTGGTCCTCCTGGAGCTATACCTTGGTGGAGGACCAAGCCCAGGAGCTGTGTACCTCCTGGAGCTATACCTTGGTGGTGGACCACAGCCCAGGAGCTGTGGTCCTCCTGGAGCTATACCTTGCTGGTGGACCAAGCCCAGGAGCTGTGGTCCTCCTGGAGCTATACCTTGGTGGAGGACCACAGCCCAGGAGCTGTGGTCCTCCTGGAGCTGTGGTCCTCCTGGAGCTATACCTTGGTGGAGGACCACAGCCCAGGAGCTGTGGTCCTCCTGGAGCTATACCTTGGTGGAGGACCACAGCCCAGGAGCTGTGGTCCTCCTGGAGCTATACCTTGGTGGTGGACCAAGCCCAGGAGCTGTGGTCCTCCTGGAGCTATACCTTGGTGGTGGACCAAGCCCAGGAGCTGTGGTCCTCCTGGAGCTATACCTTGGTGGTGGACCAAGCCCAGGAGCTGTGGTCCTCCTGGAGCTATACCTTGGTGGTGGACCAAGCCCAGGAGCTGTGGTCCTCCTGGAGCTATACCTTGGTGGAGGACCACAGCCCAGGAGCTGTGGTCCTCCTGGAGCTATACCTTGGTGGAGGACCACAGCCCAGGAGCTGTGGTCCTCCTGGAGCTATACCTTGGTGGAGGACCACAGCCCAGGAGCTGTGGTCCTCCTGGAGCTATACCTTGGTGGTGGACCACAGCCCAGGAGCTGTGGTCCTCCTGGAGCTATACCTTGGTGGTGGACCAAGCCCAGGAGCTGTGGTCCTCCTGGAGCTATACCTTGGTGGAGGACCACAGCCCAGGAGCTGTGTACCTCCTGGAGCTATACCTTGGTGGTGGACCAAGCCCAGGAGCTGTGGTCCTCCTGGAGCTATACCTTGGTGGTGGACCACAGCCCAGGAGCTGTGGTCCTCCTGGAGCTATACCTTGGTGGTGGACAACAGCCCAGGAGCTGTGGTCCTCCTGGAGCTATACCTTGGTGGTGGACAACAGCCCAGGAGCTGTGGTCCTCCTGGAGCTATACCTTGGTGGTGGACCAAGCCCAGGAGCTGTGGTCCTCCTGGAGCTATACCATGGTGGAGGACCACAGCCCAGGAGCTGTGTACCTCCTGGAGCTATACCTTGGTGGAGGACCAAGCCCAGGAGCTGTGGTCCTCCTGGAGCTATACCTTGGTGGAGGACCACAGCCCAGGAGCTGTGGTCCTCCTGGAGCTGTGGTCCTCCTGGAGCTATACCTTGGTGGAGGACCAAGCCCAGGAGCTGTGGTCCTCCTGGAGCTATACCTTGGTGGAGGACCACAGCCCAGGAGCTGTGGTCCTCCTGGAGCTATACCTTGGTGGTGGACCAAGCCCAGGAGCTGTGGTCCTCCTGGAGCTATACCTTGGTGGAGGACCACAGCCCAGGAGCTGTGGTCCTCCTGGAGCTATACCTTGGTGGTGGACCAAGCCCAGGAGCTGTGGTCCTCCTGGAGCTATACCTTGGTGGAGGACCACAGCCCAGGAGCTGTGTACCTCCTGGAGGTATACCTTGGTGGAGGACCACAGCCCAGGAGCTGTGGTCCTCCTGGAGCTATACCTTGGTGGTGGACCAAGCCCAGGAGCTGTGGTCCTCCTGGAGCTATACCTTGGTGGAGGACCACAGCCCAGGAGCTGTGTACCTCCTGGAGCTATACCTTGGTGGAGGACCACAGCCCAGGAGCTGGTACCTCCTGGAGCTATACCTTGGTGGAGGACCACAGCCCAGGAGCTGTGGTCCTCCTGGAGCTATACCTTGGTGGTGGACCACAGCCCAGGAGCTGTGTACCTCCTGGAGCTATACCTTGGTGGAGGACCACAGCCCAGGAGCTGTGGTCCTCGACCAAGGTGGACCTTGAGCAACCAATTAGAGGCTTCCTCTTGTCTGCCAACACAGTACTCGTAACCCAGCCGAGTTGCTGCTAATGTTTATAGTATACTACACTATGTCTAGTATATGTATACTTATATATTTTACACTCCCACTGTATATATATGTATATATATATATATATATATATATATATATATAATATATATATATATATATATATATATATATATCAGAATGTCTGTCGGTCAAAGGTTCAACCCGTTCTCGCACTTGCGTATAGTCAATATTGGCTTATTTAATAAGTGCATATGTGACATACTAATTGATTTTAATATTTTAGTTTACCTTGAAAAGCTTCATAGAAAACACCGACCTCACCTAACCTTCTTAGTATGTTAAGATAAGCATCTTATTGCTTCTTAATTACAATTATTACTTAACCTATACCGTTGATAGGTTAAGTAATAATTGGAAATAAGAAGCAAATAGATGCTTATCTTAACATACTAAGAAGGTTAGGTGAGGTCGGTGTTTTCATGAAGCTTTTCAAGGTAAACTAAAATATTTACAATCAATTAGTATGTCACAGATGCACTTATTAAATAAGCCAATATTGACTATAAGCAAGTGCGAGAACGGGTTGCAAAGGCTAGAGCACAAATGCTTTGGGTTAGTCGTGCCCAACTTTGCAGGGTGAATGGTGTGGGGGATGGGGTGAACAGCATGCTTCAGTCACGAATATTTCAACATTGCTCGCCAACCATGCCTGGTTTAATATTTAAGAAAAATACAAATTTGAAACAATATTTTCCTTAAAGTAACATGAAAAATTACGCACTGATTCCAGGAAAATTAACATAAATTTTCTAAGCATCATACTTTGCCATAACAGCACAAAACAGACGATCCTCCCACAGTTTAAATGAATGAGAAACTATTATAATTTTTACACGCCGAAATCACAATAGTGTGATGTATCAAATGAACAAATCGGCAAGGGCCGTGACGAAGTCATGTGTGTAATGAAGTAAAGGTTAAGAGTAGAACGGTCTATTGACATAGCTCGAGTGCAGGGGGGAGTTGTGTAAAACCCTGGTTTGTGTCTCGGAGAGGCTGCAGGATCCAAGTAAGTTAGGTACAACTTCTGGTAACAACTCTTTTGACCGTGTCGTAGCTCATCGATTAATGCAGCGTCTGGGATGATCTCGGACATAGGTTCGAATCCTCGACACGGCCCCTGTGGATTTGTTCATTATATTTTTTATATGTTCTAAAAGGTGCCGAGGGGGGGGGGGAGGGTTAGAGAGATTTATTTTTTTTTTAGTATTTGATCACATTATGTACTGATATTGGGAGAACTATCAGGAACATTTTAGTAATCGTACCTTGACCGTAAACGAGAAAATACGTCGACCAGACCACACACTAGAAGTTGAAGGACGACGACGTTTCGACTTGAGAATTCGACAAGCGACTTGAGAATGGTCCAGGACGGACCGAAACGTCGTCGTCCCTTCAACATCTAGTGTGTGTGGTCTGGTCAACATACTTCACCACGTTATTGTGACTCTTCGCCTGCACGAGAAATACGTCGTTAATATGGCTGGTGCAGCCTCCGCCCGTCTCGCTCGCAGCCAAGGGGGAACTAACATATTTTCTGGATATTTTCAGAGGGCGAGGCTCCTCCCGCTGGCTGTCCATCCCCCACGCCAATGGTACATTACTATATTATTTTTATAAGAGATATTGAGACTGTCAGATAACAGCATACGGAAAAAGACAGACTCAGGGATACAGAAANACAGTCCCCTGCCAGGTGTGGTAACAGTCCCCTGCCAGGTGTGGTAACAGTCCCTGCCAGGCGTGGGACAGTCCCCTGCCAGGCGTGGGTAACAGTCCCCTGCCAGGTGTGGTAACAGTCCCCTGCCAGGTGTGGTAACAGTCCCCTGCCAGGCGTGGTAACAGTCCCCTGCCAGGCGTGGTGACAGTCCCCTGCCAGGCGTGGTAACAGTCCCCTGCCAGGCGTGGTGACAGTCCCCTGCCAGGTGTGGTAACAGTCCCCTGCCAGGCGTGGTAACAGTCCCCTGCCAGGCGTGGTGACAGTCCCCTGCCAGGTGTGGTAACAGTCCCCTGCCAGGTGTGGTAACAGTCCCCTGCCAGGCGTGGTAACAGTCCCCTGCCAGGCGTGGTGACAGTCCCCTGCCAGGCGTGGTAACAGTCCCCTGCCAGGCGTGGTGACAGTCCCCTGCCAGGTGTGGTAACAGTCCCCTGCCAGGTGTGGTAACAGTCCCCTGCCAGGCGTGGGACAGTCCCCTGCCAGGCGTGGTAACAGTCCCCTGCCAGGTGTGGTAACAGTCCCCTGCCAGGCGTGGTGACAGTCCCCTGCCAGGCGTGGTAACAGTCCCCTGCCAGGCGTGGGACAGTCCCCTGCCAGGCGTGGGACAGTCCCCTGCCAGGTGTGGTAACAGTCCCCTGCCAGGCGTGGTAACAGTCCCCTGCCAGGCGTGGGACAGTCCCCTGCCAGGTGTGGTAACAGTCCCCAGCCAGGTGTGGTAACAGTCCCCTGCCAGGCGTGGTAACAGTCCCCTGCCAGGCGTGGTGACAGTCCCCTGCCAGGTGTGGTAACAGTCCCCTGCCAGGCGTGGTGACAGTCCCCTGCCAGGCGTGGGACAGTCCCCTGCCAGGCGTGGTAACAGTCCCCTGCCAGGCGTGGGACAGTCCCCTGCCAGGCGTGGGACAGTCCCCTGCCAGGCGTGGTAACAGTCCCCTGCCAGGCGTGGGACAGTCCCCTGCCAGGCGTGGTAACAGTCCCCTGCCAGGCGTGGGACAGTCCCCTGCCAGGCGTGGGACAGTCCCCTGCCAGGCGTGGTAACAGTCCCCTGCCAGGTGTGGTAACAGTCCCCTGCCAGGCGTGGTAACAGTCCCCTGCCAGGCGTGGGACAGTCCCCTGCCAGGCGTGGTAACAGTCCCCTGCCAGGCGTGGTAACAGTCCCCTGCCAGGCGTGGGACAGTCCCCTGCCAGGCGTGGTAACAGTCCCCTGCCAGGCGTGGTAACAGTCCCCTGCCAGGTGTGGTAACAGTCCCCTGCCAGGTGTGGTAACAGTCCCCTGCCAGGCGTGGGACAGTCCCCTGCCAGGTGTGGTAACAGTCCCCTGCCAGGTGTGGTAACAGTCCCCTGCCAGGCGTGGTAACAGTCCCCTGCCAGGTGTGGTAACAGTCCCCTGCCAGGTGTGGTAACAGTCCCCTGCCAGGTGTGGTAACAGTCCCCTGCCAGGTGTGGTAACAGTCCCCTGCCAGGCGTGGTAACAGTCCCCTGCCAGGCGTGGTAACAGTCCCCTGCCAGGCGTGGACAGTCCCCTGCCAGGCGTGGGACAGTCCCCTGCCAGGCGTGGGACAGTCCCCTGCCAGGCGTGGTAACAGTCCCCTGCCAGGCGTGGGACAGTCCCCTGCCAGGCGTGGGACAGTCCCCTGCCAGGCGTGGTAACAGTCCCCTGCCAGGCGTGGGACAGTCCCCTGCCAGGCGTGGTAACAGTCCCCTGCCAGGCGTGGGACAGTCCCCTGCCAGGCGTGGGACAGTCCCCTGCCAGGCGTGGTAACAGTCCCCTGCCAGGCGTGGGACAGTCCCCTGCCAGGCGTGGGACAGTCCCCTGCCAGGCGTGGGACAGTCCCCTGCCAGGCGTGGGACAGTCCCCTGCCAGGTGTGGTAACAGTCCCCTGCCAGGCGTGGGACAGTCCCCTGCCAGGCGTGGGACAGTCCCCTGCCAGGCGTGGTAACAGTCCCCTGCCAGGCGTGGGACAGTCCCCTGCCAGGCGTGGTAACAGTCCCCTGCCAGGCGTGGTGACAGTCCCCTGCCAGGCGTGGGACAGTCCCCTGCCAGGCGTGGTAACAGTCCCCTGCCAGGCGTGGGACAGTCCCCTGCCAGGCGTGGTAACAGTCCCCTGCCAGGCGTGGTAACAGTCCCCTGCCAGGCGTGGTAACAGTCCCCTGCCAGGTGTGGTAACAGTCCCCTGCCAGGCGTGGTAACAGTCCCCTGCCAGGCGTGGTAACAGTCCCCTGCCAGGCGTGGGACAGTCCCCTGCCAGGCGTGGTAACAGTCCCCTGCCAGGCGTGGTAACAGTCCCCTGCCAGGCGTGGTAACAGTCCCCTGCCAGGCGTGGGACAGTCCCCTGCCAGGCGTGGTAACAGTCCCCTGCCAGGCGTGGGACAGTCCCCTGCCAGGCGTGGGACAGTCCCCTGCCAGGTGTGGTAACAGTCCCCTGCCAGGCGTGGTAACAGTCCCCTGCCAGGCGTGGTGACAGTCCCCTGCCAGGCGTGGTAACAGTCCCCTGCCAGGCGTGGTAACAGTCCCCTGCCAGGCGTGGGACAGTCCCCTGCCAGGCGTGGGACAGTCCCCTGCCAGGCGTGGTAACAGTCCCCTGCCAGGCGTGGTAACAGTCCCCTGCCAGGCGTGGTAACAGTCCCCTGCCAGGCGTGGTAACAGTCCCCTGCCAGGTGTGGTAACAGTCCCCTGCCAGGTGTGGTAACAGTCCCCTGCCAGGCGTGGGACAGTCCCCTGCCAGGCGTGGTAACAGTCCCCTGCCAGGTGTGGTAACAGTCCCCTGCCAGGTGTGGTAACAGTCCCCTGCCAGGTGTGGTAACAGTCCCCTGCCAGGCGTGGTAACAGTCCCCTGCCAGGTGTGGTAACAGTCCCCTGCCAGGCGTGGTAACAGTCCCCTGCCAGGTGTGGTAACAGTCCCCTGCCAGGTGTGGTAACAGTCCCCTGCCAGGTGTGGTAACAGTCCCCTGCCAGGCGTGGTAACAGTCCCCTGCCAGGTGTGGTAACAGTCCCCTGCCAGGCGTGGTAACAGTCCCCTGCCAGGCGTGGGACAGTCCCCTGCCAGGCGTGGTGACAGTCCCCTGCCAGGCGTGGTGACAGTCCCCTGCCAGGCGTGGTGACAGTCCCCTGCCAGGTGTGGTGACAGTCCCCTGCCAGGCGTGGTGACAGTCCCCTGCCAGGCGTGGTAACAGTCCCCTGCCAGGCGTGGGACAGTCCCCTGCCAGGTGTGGTAACAGTCCCCTGCCAGGCGTGGTAACAGTCCCCTGCCAGGCGTGGTAACAGTCCCCTGCCAGGTGTGGTAACAGTCCCCTGCCAGGTGTGGTAACAGTCCCCTGCCAGGCGTGGTAACAGTCCCCTGCCAGGTGTGGTAACAGTCCCCTGCCAGGTGTGGTAACAGTCCCCTGCCAGGCGTGGGACAGTCCCCTGCCAGGCGTGGTAACAGTCCCCTGCCAGGCGTGGTAACAGTCCCCTGCCAGGTGTGGTAACAGTCCCCTGCCAGGCGTGGTAACAGTCCCCTGCCAGGTGTGGTAACAGTCCCCTGCCAGGCGTGGTAACAGTCCCCTGCCAGGCGTGGTAACAGTCCCCTGCCAGGTGTGGTAACAGTCCCCTGCCAGGCGTGGTAACAGTCCCCTGCCAGGCGTGGTAACAGTCCCCTGCCAGGTGTGGTAACAGTCCCCTGCCAGGCGTGGTAACAGTCCCCTGCCAGGTGTGGTAACAGTCCCCTGCCAGGTGTGGTAACAGTCCCCTGCCAGGCGTGGTAACAGTCCCCTGCCAGGTGTGGTGACAGTCCCCTGCCAGGCGTGGTAACAGTCCCCTGCCAGGTGTGGTGACAGTCCCCTGCCAGGCGTGGGACAGTCCCCTGCCAGGCGTGGGACAGTCCCCTGCCAGGCGTGGTAACAGTCCCCTGCCAGGTGTGGTAACAGTCCCCTGCCAGGCGTGGTAACAGTCCCCTGCCAGGTGTGGTAACAGTCCCCTGCCAGGCGTGGTAACAGTCCCCTGCCAGGCGTGAGACAGTCCCCTGCCAGGTGTGGTAACAGTCCCCTGCCAGGCGTGGTAACAGTCCCCTGCCAGGCGTGGTAACAGTCCCCTGCCAGGTGTGGTAACAGTCCCCTGCCAGGTGTGGTAACAGTCCCCTGCCAGGTGTGGTAACAGTCCCCTGCCAGGCGTGGTAACAGTCCCCTGCCAGGTGTGGTAACAGTCCCCTGCCAGGCGTGGGACAGTCCCCTGCCAGGCGTGGTAACAGTCCTCTGCCAGGTGTGGTAACAGTCCCCTGCCAGGCGTGGTAACAGTCCCCTGTCAGGTGTGGTAACAGTCCCCTGCCAGGCGTGGTAACAGTCCCCTGCCAGGCGTGGTAACAGTCCCCTGCCAGGTGTGGTGACAGTCCCCTGCCAGGCGTGGTAACAGTCCCCTGCCAGGTGTGGTAACAGTCCCCTGCCAGGCGTGGTAACAGTCCCCTGCCAGGCGTGGTAACAGTCCCCTGCCAGGTGTGGTGACAGTCCCCTGCCAGGCGTGGTAACAGTCCCCTGCCAGGCGTGGTAACAGTCCCCTGCCAGGCGTGGTAACAGTCCCCTGCCAGGTGTGGTAACAGTCCCCTGCCAGGCGTGGTAACAGTCCCCTGCCAGGTGTGGTGACAGTCCCCTGCCAGGTGTGGTAACAGTCCCCTGCCAGGCGTGGTAACAGTCCCCTGCCAGGCGTGGTAACAGTCCCCTGCCAGGTGTGGTAACAGTCCCCTGCCAGGTGTGGTAACTGTCCCCTGCCAGGCGTGGGACAGTCCCCTGCCAGGCGTGGTAACAGTCCCCTGCCAGGTGTGGTAACAGTCCCCTGCCAGGTGTGGTAACAGTCCCCTGCCAGGTGTGGTAACAGTCCCCTGCCAGGTGTGGTAACAGTCCCCTGCCAGGTGTGGTAACAGTCCCCTGCCAGGTGTGGTAACAGTCCCCTGCCAGGTGTGGTAACAGTCCACTGCCAGGCGTGATAACTTTAATACGATTTCAGCAGTATTTCAATATTGTTTCATAACGCATAATATATATGCACGTACATAAATATATATGCACGTACATAAATATATATGCGCGTACATAAATATATATGCACGTACATAAATATATATGCACGTACATAAATATATATGCACGTACATAAATATATATGCACGTACATAATATATATGCACGTACATAAATATATATGCACGTACATAAATATATATGCACGTACATAAATATATATGCACGTACATAAATATATATGCACGTGCATAAATATATATGCACATACATAAATATATATGCACGTACATAAATATATATGCACGTACATAAATATATATGCACGTACATAAATATATATGCACGTACATAATTATATCTGCACGTACATAAATATATATGGACATCTCACATTCTCTCAAAACCTGCCTCCCCCCCCCCTACACCTTACTGTAGGATATAACAAACCAAAATACTCATTCAGTAAAAGCAAGCCTCTCATGTTTTGAAATAAGGCCTTCATAATTGCTGTTGGGTATAAAACTAGAATAAAACTATTTAATAAAACTATTATTGTAAACTAATATTTTAAGTGGGATCCCTTGGTTGTTTTAAGCATAGGACGGACATGAATATGTATGAGATTGGGTGGAGATATATAGGAGCTGCATCGTATGGGCCAATAGGCCTTCTGCAGTTACCTTTGTTCTTATGTTCAGCTCACCTATAACATCCACTACGGGCTCACCATAGCCCGTGCTACTTGGAACTTCTTGTTCCAGGTAGCGAGTCTTTAACAACAACAACAACAACAAGCTCACCTACAATGCTGCCAGATGCACGATTCTGCAAAAATAGCGGTATGACATTTGGGTTTCTGTCATACTTTTACACTTATCACCGAATAATGATTATGGATTATTAAAATGGATATTCTTAATCCTCTGCAGGCGAAGAGTCACAATAACGTGGCTGAAGTATGTTGACCAGACCACACACTAGAAGTTGAAGGGACGACGACGTTTCGGTCCGTCCTGGACCATTCTCAAGTCGCTTGACCTTCTTAAACCTCTGATTAGGTTAGGTGTGGATGGATAGTCTAGCCATTTTGAATAACATCAAAAAAACAGTATATATGCCAATTGGAGGCTAAAGGCCGCATTGGTCATCTGGTGACGTCACACATAGTTGACCAGTCAGGTGCTATGATACCTTAACAGTTATACGATAATGACCAACAATACCTTATCTCTGTACCTGAGGTCGCTTTTTGCGACGTTACTAAACAACAACAACTGGTCTGTAGAATGTATTTGTTTGTTGTTTAAAGGAATCGACTTGAGAATGGTCCAGGACGGACCGAAACGTCGTCGTCTCTTCACCTTCTAGTGTGTGGTCTGGTCAATATTTGTTTGTTATACAATAAGTTAGGTTAGGAGGGTTTGATAGGGTTTATGACATGATTAACGGAATATATGAGCAATGAGCGAAAACACGAGCCAATGTAGCTGAATATCTCCTCTGATGAAGCACAGAGCACACTTGAGGTATTGGGAGTGATTAAGAGTTCACACTAATGTGTGAACCTCCTGGGGCCAGATTCACGAAAGCACTTACGCAAACACTTACGAACCTGTACATCTTTTCTCAATTTTTGGCGGCTTTGTTTACAATTATTAAACAGTTAATGAGCTCCGAAGCACCAGGAGGCTGTTTATAACAATAACAACAGTTGATTGGCAAGTTTTCATGCTTGTAAACTGTTTAATAAATGTAACCAAAGCTGTCAAAGATTGAGGAAAGATGTACACGTTCGTAAGTGCTTGCGTAACTGCTTTCGTGAATCTGGCCTCTGGGACCCGCACTTAGCCCGTGGCTAGCAGCGCCTCGCACCGCATTAGGATGACGTCAGAACACAAGGTACCTTAAGAAGGCCTTATTTCAAAACATGAGAGGCTTGCTCATTGTAGTTTATATATATATACACTGAATGAGTAATTTGATTTGTTATATACTACAGCAAGTGGTGAGAGGCCAACCCGTCCTCTTAAAAACAACGTCACTTTTGGCCCGTATGCGCGATATGGCCAAATTTGGACGTAATTTGAAATGAAATCGACTCACAAAAGTGACGTTCTGTTCCGTTTTCTATTTGAGTCGTCCGGCGTACGCGCAGAGGTTATGAGAGGACACTTTAAATTAACGTTTTTCATAACGTTTTGAAACTTTATGAGAATTTCCTGCCCACCTAACCTATCAGAGGACCCTTAACTTACTGTTCTTGACAAAAAAATCCCAAATTTATTTTCATATTTTTTTCATTTTCAAATTACGTCCACATTCGGCCATACGAGCAAACGGCCAAATGCGACGTTCTTTTTAAGAGGACAGGTTGCTCGGCATGTTTTTTGAACGCATGTGAGACGTGCAAATATATTTATGCGTTTATGAAGCAATATTGGATTACTACTGAACTAGCATTGAAATCACCAATGGCCATAATAAAGGGGGATATTAATAGCCTATTAAACGTATCAACATGTGACAGAACAGGAATAAATTGGATAGGTTTTAGATTTAGGAAAAGACCTGGGTAAATACAGGTAACAGGGACGAACTCGAAAAATACACATTAGTTCATGCACTATGTTGCTCCCCCTTTGTTTCATGCGAAGGAAAGATATTGGAGTTCATAAATTTCTATTCTCAATAAACGATCCTGGGCCAGACACTATAAATATATAACTTCTAGACAAGCATGGGAATAAATACACCATCAAAGAAAACGGACTTATACAGGGGAGACGAAAACTTGGTGACGTCAGCGACCAATGCCTGTGCGGGGCGCTGACGTATCGAAAAAACATGGCGCCAGATCGAAGCCGTTGGAAAAAGCAAAACGGCTTTGATCTGGCTCGTTTTCCACTACTTACAGCAACCTACAGTCTGATTATACAGCCTACAACAGCCTACCCTTGATTATACAGCCTACAACAGCCTACCCCTGATTATACAGCCTACAACAGCCTACCCCTGATTATACAGCCTACAACACCTACAGCCTACAACACCTACAGCCTGATAATACAGCCTACAACACCTACAGCCTGATAATACAGGCTGATTATACAGCCTACAGTCTGATTATACAGTCTACAGTCTGATTATACAGCCTACAGCCTGATTATACAGCCTACAGCCTGATTATACAGCCTACCGCAGCCTACATCCTGATTATTCCGCTTACAGCTTGATTATACAGCCTACAGCAACCTGCAGTCTGATTATACAGCTTTCAGCAGCCTACAGCCAAATTCTACAGCCAACCGATGCCGACAGCCTGATTATTCAGCCTGATTATACTGCCTACCGCAATCTACAGCCTGATTATACATTCTACAGCCAGATTAAACAGCCTACAGCCTGATTATACAGCTTACATCTTGATTATACAGCCTACAGCCTGATTATACAGCCTACCGAATCCTACAGCCTGATTATACAGCCTAATTATACAACCTATAGCAGCCTATAGCCTGATTATACAGTCTTCAGCAGCCTACAGCTTGATAATACAGCCTACAGCCTGATTATACAGCCTACCGCATCCTACAGCCCGATTATGCAGACTGATTATACAACCTATAGCAGCCTACAGCCTGATTATAAAGTCTATACAGTTTTATACAGTCTACAGCCTGATTAAACGGTCTACAGCCACCTATAGCCTGATTATACAGTCTACTGCAACCTACAGCTTGATTATACGCTCTTCAGCCTGATTATATCGTCTACAGCCGGATTGTACAGACCTACAGCCACCTACAGCCTGAGTATACAGCCTACAGCAGCCTACAGTCTGATTATACAGCCTACAGCATCGTACTGCCTGATTCTGCAGCCTACAGCAGCCTACAGCCTGATTATTCAGCCTGATTATTCAGTGTAAAGCCTGATTAAACAGCCTACAGTCTGTTTATTCAGCCTGATTATGCAGTCTACAGCCAGATTATACAGCCTACAGCCTGATTATACAGCGTACAGCCTGAATATAAAGCCTACCGCATCCTACAGCCTAATTATACAGCCTATAGCTGCTCACAGCCTGATTACACTGTCTTCAGCCTGATTATACAGCCTACAGCCTGATTATACAGTCTACAGCTTGATAATACAGCCTACAGCCTGATTATGCAGCCTACAGCCTCATTATTAAGCCTACAGCCACCTACAGCCTGATTATACAGCCTACAGCCTGCTTATACAGCCTACAGCCTAATCATACAGCCTACAGCAGCCTACAGCCTGACTATACAGACTTCTGCCACCTACAGCCTGATAATACAGCCTACAGCCATCTACAGCCTGATTATTCAGCCTACAGCCTGATTATACAGCCTACAGCTTGATTATACAGTCTACAGCCTAATTATATAACCTACAGCAGCCTAATGCCTGATTATACAGCCTGCAGCCACCTACAGCCTGATTAAACAGCCAACAGCCACCTACAGCCTGATTATACAGCCTACAGCCACCTACAGCCTGATTATACAGCCTACAGTTACCTACAGCCTGATTATGCAGCCTACAGCAGCCTACAGCAGGATTATACAACCTACAGCAACCTACAGCCGGATTATACAACCTACAGCAACCTACAACCTTATTATACAGCCTACAGCAACTACAGCCTGATTATACAACCTACAGAAGCCTGCAGCCTGATTATACAGCCTACAGCAGCCTACAACTTGATTATTCAGCCTGATTATACAGCTTGATTATACTACCTACAGCAACTTACAGCCTGATTATACAGTCTACAGCCTGATTATACAGCCTACAGCCTGNCAGCCTACAGCAGTAGTGGGAAAGGCCCCAAGTCGTGACCGTTTTGCTTTTTCCGACGGTCAGGTTGTTGTTGTTTAAGACTCGCTGCCTGGAACAAGAAGTTCCAAGTAGCACGGGCTATGGTGAGCCCGTAGATCGGTAAGGACTTGGCCTACCCGTTACCCCGGTGACCCTTGCACAGACAACGGTGACCCTTGCACAGACAACGGTGACCCTTGAACAGACAACGGTGACCCTTGCACAGACATCGGTGACCCTTGAACAGACAACGGTGACCCTTGCACAGACAACGGTGACCCTTGAACAGACAACGGTGACCCTTGCACAGACAACGGTGACCCTTACACAGACAACGGTGACCCTTGAACAGACAACGGTGACCCTTGCACAGACATCGGTGACCCTTGAACAGACAACGGTGACCCTTGCACAGACATCGGTGACCCTTGAACAGACAACGGTGACCCTTGCACAGACAACGGTGACCCTTGCACAGACAACGGTGACCCTTGCACAGACAACGGTGACCCTTGAACAGACAACGGTGACCCTTGCACAGACATCGGTGACCCTTGAACAGACAACGGTGACCCTTGAACAGACAACGGTGACCCTTGCACAGACATCGGTGACCCTTGAACAGACAACGGTGACCCTTGCACAGACAACGGTGACCCTTGCACAGACAACGGTGACCCTTGCACAGACATCGGTGACCATTGCACAGACAACGGTGACCCTTGCACAGACATCGGTGACCCTTGAACAGACAACGGTGACCCTTGCACAGACATCGGTGACCCTTGAACAGACAACGGTGACCCTTGCACAGACAACGGTGACCATTGCACAGACAACGGTGACCCTTGCACAGACATCGGTGACCCTTGCACAGACAACGGTGACCCTTGCACAGACAACGGTGACCCTTGCACAGACAACGGTGACCATTGCACAGACAACGGTGACCCTTGCACAGACATCGGTGACCCTTGCACAGACAACGGTGACCCTTGCACAGACAACGGTGACCCTTGCACAGACAACGGTGACCCTTGCACAGACAACGGTGACCCTTGCACAGACATCTGTGACCCTTGCACAGACAACGGTGACCCTTGCACAGACAACGGTGACCCTTGCACAGACAACGGTGACCCTTGCACAGACAACGGTGACCCTTGCACAGACAACGGTGACCCTTGCACAGACATCGGTGACCCTTCCACAGACATCGGTGACCCTTGCACAGACAACGGTGACCCTTGCACAGACAACGGTGACCCTTGCACAGACAACGGTGACCCTTCCACAGACATCGGTGACCCTTGCACAGACATCGGTGACCCTTGCACAGACATCGGTGACCCTTGCACAGACAACGGTGACCCTTGCACAGACAACGGTGACCCTTCCACAGACATCGGTGACCCTTGCACAGACATCGGTGACCATTGCACAGACAACGGTGACCCTTGCACAGACATCGGTGACCCTTGAACAGACAACGGTGACCCTTGCACAGACATCGGTGACCCTTGAACAGACAACGGTGACCCTTGCACAGACAACGGTGACCATTGCACAGACAACGGTGACCCTTGCACAGACATCGGTGACCCTTGCACAGACAACGGTGACCCTTGCACAGACATCGGTGACCCTTCCACAGACAACGGTGACCCTTGCACAGACATCGGTGACCCTTCCACAGACATCGGTGACCCTTGCACAGACAACGGTGACCCTTGCACAGACAACGGTGACCCTTGCACAGACATCGGTGACCCTTCCACAGACAACGGTGACCCATGCACAGACAACGGTGACCCATGCACAGACAACGGTGACCCATGCACAGACATCGGTGACCCTTGCACAGACAACGGTGACCCATGCACAGACATCGGTGACCCTTGCACAGACAACGGTGACCCTTGCACAGACAACGGTGACCCTTGCACAGACAACGGTGACCCTTCCACAGACAACGGTGACCCTTGCACAGACAACGGTGACCCTTCCACAGACAACGGTGACCCTTGCACAGACATCGGTGACCCTTGCACAGACATCGGTGACCCTTGCACAGACAACGGTGACCCTTGCACAGACAACGGTGACCCTTGCACAGACAACGGTGACCCTTGCACAGACAACGGTGACCCTTGCACAGACAACGGTGACCCTTGCACAGACAACGGTGACCCTTGCACAGACAACGGTGACCCTTGCACAGACAACGGTGACCCTTGCACAGACAACGGTGACCCTTGCACAGACAACGGTGACCCTTGCACAGACAACGGTGACCCTTGCACAGACAATGGTGACCCTTGCACAGACAACGGTGACCCTTCCACAGACAACGGTGACCCATGCACAGACATCGGTGACCCTTGCACAGACATCGGTGACCCTTGCACAGACAACGGTGACCCTTGCACAGACATCGGTGACCCTTGCACAGACAACGGTAACCCTTGCACAGACAACGGTGACCCTTGCACAGACAACGGTGACCCATGCACAGACAACGGTGACCCTTGCACAGACAACGGTGACCCTTGCACAGACATCGGTGACCCTTGCACAGACAACGGTGACCCTTGCACAGACAACGGTGACCCATGCACAGACAACGGTGACCCTTGCACAGACAACGGTGACCCATGCACAGACAACGGTGACCCTTGCACAGTTTTTAGTTTCCTCTGCTAGTGATCGCCTTATAGCTCGTGAATCCATTCAGTCACACCTCTATCATGTCACCTCTATTTCTTCGCTTTTCTAGAGAATGTAATTTAAGCTTTGTCAATCTTTTCTTCAAGGATTGGACAAACATCTGGACCAACATAACCTCTCCGCTTACTTCAGGTATAATCACCGACAGTACTACAGACCATTACCCCACATTTCTCTTAACTAACATTAACAAACCACCTCTAGAGTCAAGGGAGATAAGTTTTAGGCTGCACAATGAAACTGCTATAGACAATTTTATAACTGCTGCTGATAATGTCAACTGGGAGTCAGAGTTAGGTAACATAGGGGACATCAACCTAGCAGTGCAATCTTTTCTTAAAAAACTCTAACCTTTATAACACCCACTGTCCTATGCTTACAAAACAAGTCACTACCAAAAGGCTTAACAATCCTTGGCTTACAAGGGAATACTTAAATCCATTAATAAAAAACTTGACCTTGAGAAGAAGTAAAGGTTTGGAACCGTCTCTAAAGAATTCTCAAACAATTACTCGTTAATGCTATCTAAGATAATTAGACGAGCCAAAACTAAATACTACGAAGATAAATTTACCCAAATAAAGAGCAACATTAAAAAAACTTGGAGCACAATTTCACAAATATTGGGATCAAAGAAGATTTTAAATAACAAACCAACACTCCTGTCCAATAATGATGGTCAGCTTACAGCCTCTGATACTGCTATTGAATTCAATGGGTTCTTCTCTTCCATTGGGTCATCCCTTGCTAATGATATTCCATCTTCCAGTACTGATGTTAAGGACTATCTTACAGGTAACTATCCACAGTCTCTGTACCTAAAGCCTACTAGTTCCACTGACGTCAATGACATAATCCTTTCCCTTAAAACCAAGTCTAGTGCCCTTGAGGAGATACCAACATTAATTTACAAAAAAGCCTCCAGATCTTTAGCCCCTGCAATTACATTGTTCTTCAACAAGTCACTTGAACTCCAAACCTTCCCAGATATTCTAAAAAAAAGCGAGAGTAACCCCTGTCCACAAATGTGGTGATCTCACAGATGTTAACAACTACAGACCTATATCAATCCTGCCTAACTTGTCAAAAATATTTGAAAAACTAATCTACAAGCAGCTTTACGCTTATCTAGCCAAGCACAATATACTTAGCTCTTGCCAATATGGCTTTAGACCTAAAAAAAGCACTAACGATGCACTTATTAGTATGATTAACTTGATTCATGCAGCTCTTGATAAAAATGAGTTCCCTGTTGGGTTATTTGTGGACCTGCGTAAGGCTTTTGACACTGTCAACCACCAAAACCTTCTT
>WNGS01003026.1:96131-112703 GCA_020271785.1 Procambarus virginalis | reverse complement strand
CCTGCCAACATCAACAGTTGTATGAATCACCGCCCAAAGTCGCCCCAAACATCCCTCTTTAAGGCTTTAAAGCTGGAGACACAAGCCGCGGTGTTCCTGGAAGCTTTCCTGTGCGGCGCCTCCCCCCTCCCCAAGCTGAGTCCACACCCCCCTCTCACAACAACCCCCTCCCCCCACAACCTGAGTCCACCCCCACTCCTTCCCCTTACGCCATACCTTCTCCTTCCGTTGCACAGTGCTACCAAATTACGCATCAGAACATCCTGGCAGAGTGTTTACGAATGGTAACTGCAAGAGGGAGAAGTGAAGTTGGTTATGAAGCAAACTACCTGGATTGGGTAAACGTGTCGTACAGGGAAACAGGTGGAGGCTGCCGCGCCCTGCCTGACGTGCGATTAGACCTGTGCCGGGATAGCTAACGTAATTCAGAGAGAGAGAGAGAGAGAGAGAGAGAGAGAGAGAGAGAGAGAGAGAGAGAGAGAGAGAGAGAGAGAAGAGAGATGAGGGAGATGACGATTGTGGGGTCGAGGGAAGATGAGAGGACTCAAAGAGAGGTCACAACAAAGAGGTCACAGCATAGAGGTCACAGCATAGAGGTCACAGCATAGAGGTCACAGCATGGAGGTGTCACAGTATGGAGAGGAATGTGGGGAGCGGGAGACTTCCTCCAGCCGGCACTTGTCAACAGTAGTAACTGATTCCGTCCATTTCAGAGTCTCTCTCCTGCACCAGCCGGCGACCGGATGTCCCCACTTACCGAAGCGTCCATTCACAGTCTGTTGTTGTCCGTCTGTCACCTCAATGACCCAAATAACCGAAATAGGCCTATAATATTTGTACATGTAATGGACAAAACTAGTTAATGGTATTACATCTGTTCAATACTCTTTATAGTGAACCTGTGACTCATTGGCACACTCACTTTCCACCTGTGTTCCCTTGCTCGTACAGCACATGCCAACTGATCTGTGTCTGTCTGTCTGTCTATGAGATTTTTTGTATGTAGTAATCCCGTCTCAACAAGCCATTCTGTCTTCTAGTGATGTAAAGTTTAGTTTCATTGTCTTTCCTAGTAGTTCATACCTCTCAGTTCTGGGACAAGATGAAGACTCCACGCAGGTGTCCCATAGTCTGGCGTATGTTGCAAGATCCTCATTCAGATTTCTAGAAGCAATTTTGAAGTTGGCAAGCCTCGCATACGCCGCTTATGACAGCCTTGAGATGTGGGCTTCAAGAGAGAGGTTGGCTGTGATATCGGCCCTCAGATCCTTCGCTCTGTACGTTTCTTGGAGTATTTCATCTCCCATTTGGTACCTTGTGTCCGGTCTTCTGTAATACCCACTATAGTTTCATTACTTACACTTACCTGAGTTCAACTCTAGTAGCCATGTGTGCGGATAGAGCCCTATTGGGCTCTATCGTATCTACACTTGAAACTGTGTATGGAGTCTGCCGCCATCACATCACTTCCTAATGCATTCCATTTATTAACTACTCTGACACTAAAAAAATTCTTTCTAATGTCTTTATGGCTCATTTGGGCACTCAATTTCACTTGTGTCCCCTAGTGCGTGTGCCCCTTGTTTTAAATAAACTGTCTTTGTCTACCCTATCAATTCCTATGAGAATCTTGTAAGTGGTGATCATGTCCCCCTAACTCTCTTGTCTTCTAGCGATGTGAGGTTTAATTCCCGTAGTCTCTCCTCCAACCCGTCCTCGACTCAAGTCCATTCCATCCAGGGGTCGACCCCCAGACACATTCATAAATGTTTACATGCTGTTCATTCAAATGGGAATGTTTTCACATATAAATTAATGTTATAATATATTAGCATATTGTGCATATATAGGCATAGGTTAGGTTAGGTGTTTAGGTTCTGTTGTCGATTATTTGTAGTACGTGGGTGAAGCATTTACAGCCATGTGGTTCGAACAAAATTCGTCATTGAAGCATTTGTTCCGGAAGTGTTCGAACGTCATCAGTTGAGTCGTGTGTAAACCGTCTTTCATTCATAATCAGCGGGGGGGGGGGGGGGTTTGGCGGGTGCATGGAATCACTTTTGGGTCTTTGTTTGGAGGACGGGCTGCTCTCCTCACAGCTCATGCCCTTCAGTTCGGACACTAGTCTGTGTGTGTGTGTGTGTGTGTGTGTGTGTGTGTGTGTGTGTGTGTGTGTGTGTGTGTGTGTGTGTGTGTGTGTGTGTGTGTGTGGTGTGTGTGTGTGTGTGTGTGTGTGTGTGTGTGTGTGTGTGTGTGCGCGCGTGCGTGACAGGTGAGTGAGGCTGCTCACCAGTAGACCTCACCTGCAACAGGTGCACTGAGCCACCTCACGCCTCACAACGGTCGCCAGACACCACCAGAACTATACACCCTGCACAATGCACATTCCTCACTTATGTGAAGTCATGATTTGTGAGGTTGAATCTCACAAAAAAAAAATTGAGTGGATCAAGTACAGTTACTCTCATACTCTCAGTCACACTCACACACTCACATTCTTACTCTCACTTCACACTATATAGTACATGTTGGTACATACTTTATTCTCAAATCAATATGTAAAGAGTTTCTTCCCATTATGAGGTGATCCTCACACCATCGTAGGTGTCGTTATCACAATGTTCGCCTGGCATTCAAGCTTGACTTTAAACAAGTCTGACTTGACACAAATCTGACTTTACATAAGTATGACTTTACCCACACCAGGCTTTAATCCAGTTAGAAATTAGCCGGATGAAATCTAGCAAATAATTGCTTATAATAATCGCAAATGAAAATTAATTAAATTAATAATTTATCCTATGCCAAATCCACAAACTGTTATCTTAAATATATATATCTTCTAATGTTATTATTCATTGATTTTATTATACCAGCTCTCTATAAATTATTTCTAGAATTTAAATAATCATGATTGTCCAACTCGAGCTCGGCATTTGCTTTAGTTTTTGGTTAAGAGTGAATCACATTTTAGGTATTATAATTTTAGCTGGTTGTCAATCACCGAGTTCGCGTCAATCACGAACGAAGGGGGGGGGGGAGGAAGCATTCCGGGGCCCCCAGGTGTCCCCCCCAGAGCCCGAATCTCTCTCTCTCTTCTCTCTCTCTCTCTCTCTCTCTCTCTCTCTATATATATATATATATATATATATATATATATATATATATATATATATATATATATATATATTCTCCCCATTTGCCACTCCGTAAAAAATGCAGCTGTTTGACCAAACTTTTACCGGGGCTTACCGGACCGTATTTGTTTATGTATTACGTCCCAGCGTCGTTGCCAGTCGTAGCTGTGCTTCGGTACCCTAGCTGCATCGTAGTTAGTCCCTAGGAGCAAGGAACCAGTGCTGGGTGCTGGGAGGAAGAAGGTGGGGCCCATGATGCTATCTGCCGCGAGTTTACAGCTGCTGGAACGTACGCCTGGGAGACCTAGGATGGGAGAGGAGAAGGGGTACCAGGAGGAGAGGAGAAGGTACCAGGAGGAGAGGAGAAGGTACCAGGAGGAGAGGAGAAGGTACCAGGAGGAGAGGAGAAGGTACCAGGAGGAGAGGAGAAGGTACCAGGAGGAGAGAGAAGGTACCAGGAGGAGAGGAGAAGGTACCAGGAGGAGAGGAGACGGTACCAGGAGGAGAGGAGAAGGTACCAGGAGGAGAGGAGAAGGTACCAGGAGGAGAGGAGACGGTACCAGGAGGAGAGGAGAAGGTACCAGGAGGAGAGGAGAAGGTACCAGGAGGAGAGGAGAAGGTACCAGGAGGAGAGGAGACGGTACCAGGAGGAGAGGAAAGGTACCAGGAGGAGAGGAGAAGTACCACGAGGAGAGGAGAAGGTACCAGGAGGAGAGGAGAAGGTACCAGGAGGAGAGGAGAAGGTACCAGGAGGAGAGGAGAAGGTACCAGGAGGAGAGGAGACGGTACCAGGAGGAGAGGAGAAGGTACCAGGAGGAGAGGAGACGGTACAAGGAGGAGAGGAGAAGGTACCAGGAGGAGAGGAGACGGTACCAGGAGGAGAGGAGAAGGTACCAGGAGGAGAGGAGAAGGTACCAGGAGGAGAGGAGAAGGTACGGAGGAGGACCAGGAGGAGAGGAGAAGGTACCAGGAGGAGAGAGGAGAAGGTACCAGGAGGAGAGGAGAAGGTACCAGGAGGAGAGGAGAAGGTACAAGGAGGAGAGGAGAAGGTACCAGGAGGAGAGGAGAAGGTACAAGGAGGAGAGGAGAAGGTACCAGGAGGAGAGGAGAAGGTACCAGGAGGAGAGGAGAAGGTACCAGGAGGAGAGGAGAAGGTACCAGGAGGAGAGGAGAAGGTACAGGAGGAGAGGAGACGGTACAAGGAGGAGAGGAGAAGGTACCAGGAGGAGAGGAGAGGGCGACAGTGTTACATCAACGGTGTTTCCCTCAGGGTGTCAAGGAGACAAGAGGCACCAGTGGACCCAAGTCTCGGACCTCCATCATGTGCGACACAGGCACCAACGGTGTCTTTCAATCTCAGCTTTTAAGAACTACTTTCCCGAGAGTCCATCTTTGAGGCTAGTCAATTACTACCTGTAGAGTGGGGCCATAGACCGCTAATTCTTGTAGTTCTGCCAATATTCATGGTGACTTATTCAGTTAAATGTACCGTGCATGCAGTCACAATCTCTCTCTTTCTCCCTCTTCCTCTCTCTCTCTCTCTCTCTCTCTCTCTCTCTCTCTCTCTCTCTCTCTCCCTCTCTCTCTCTCTCTCTCTCTCTCTCTCTCTCTCTCTCTCTCTCTCTCCACAAACACTTTAATTAACAGAAACTCATATGGACGCTTTCTGATTCATTCGTACCCAGTTTCATTGATACAACTTTTGCCTTCCAATTTCTGTTAATCAATACAGCTACTGTTCCTGTCTGGTGTTGTATTGATGCTTCCTGGTGTTGTATTGATGCTTCCTGGTGTTACTTCTGCCGGCTGGTGCAGGAGTTGCTGCCTAACTGATGGTGCTGTTGCTGCAGGTGTCTGAGATCAAACTCATCGCTTATGAATGAATTATGTACATAGTCAACAGGATGTTGGTTGTATTACCACAACCAGCAACCTGTTGATGATTAACGACCAAAGCTGGAGTTATTCACTTCTAATCTGGTGTTTAAAGACACCCTAACCAAATCCCAAATTAATTTTGTAATCACAGAAAATTTGGTCAAATCTAAGTCATCTTTCACTACACAGAGCAAACAGCAGCATTAGGCGTGACCCAAGAGCCGAAGCACATTCCCGCAAGGACAATTACGGGAGTACAAGTCACCGTCATTCAACTGTATACCAGACCACCACTCTAGTTGAGTTACTCCCAACTGGGTACGTCTCCTCACCCATTTTCTTTCTCTTTTTCTTGAAAGCTGATAAATAAATCAGAAACATTATTTGTTTTAAAGTAGGATGACCTAATAGGAGATGATTACAAGGGTTGTTTAAACTAGGATGACCAAGGAGGGAGTTGTTTACTAGGGTTGTTTAAACTAGGATGACCAAGGAGGGAGTTGTTTACTAGGGTTGTTTAGACATCTCACAACAATTGTGCTTTCTTACTAATGTACTTTTGTCGCTTCTTAGCTCCTCCGCTCTCACTGTTTCTCATCCCAATGTTCCTGTGTGTTGTCCCTCTTCCTTAGTTTCTTCTTCCTATTGTTACGACTTCTATTTCTTTGTTGAATGAGAGAAAGGCAAAGTCTCTCTCTCTCTCTCTCTCTCTCTCTCTCTCTCTCTCTCTCTCTCTCTCTCTCTCTCTCGGCACCTACCACGCCAACAACACTTATAAGAGATTTGTAAACGCTCCAACTTCAGTCAGCTTAATAATCCGACTTCATCGTTTCTACGAGAACGTAAACACCAGGCGGATCCCCCGAGACGAGAACACAGTCAGGAAAACATAAGGTGCGGGGAGGAGACTGAAGCAACTTGTTCTCACTAAGAGTCAGGTTTTAGGTAACGATGTGTATCAGTGCTATATCGACGGTTCTGTAGAAGAAGGTGGACGATGTACCGGATGTGCAGATAATATATTTGAACAATCTTCTCTCGTACATACAGCAGTGAAGTGTGTCAATGACTGAGCCAGTACGACTCAAACCCAACTTGCAGGCAAATACCTTGCCACTGAATTGTTGAAAGACAAGGACTGTGGACTTATATACTGTGACTTGCAGAGTGCACTCCTGGCACTGTACGCACATAGTAGTGACACACAGAAAATAGTCAGAGGAATACGAATGAATGGTTTAGCTGCTAATATAAATTTTAAATTAAATTCCTTAAGATACCACCCCATGTTGGCATCTCAAAGCATGACATTGTTGACATGCTTGCAAAGACAACCTGTAGTAGACCAGTAGTATAAATTAATATGGGTGTTTCATTAGCAGTGACAAAGAGAATACTCAAACGAATGTCTGATGAAAATCTTACGGGCCTAATAAATTCACAAAGACCTGAAAGCTGTAGCATTAAACACTATGATGAATACCGTATGATGACATTTATATATAGAACTAATAGAGCAAGAACTCGGCAATGTGATGTTATAGTGGCCAGAATACGCCTGGAATATAGCCCTATCTGGAAGCTTTCTCAAAACTCAAATGTCGAATACACAATGTGTCAAGTTTATGACAGAGAAAACATGCACTCCATAAACATTATATTGTAGAACGTTCCATTCTGACTGACTTTCACCTCCCTGGGTTGAGATATGTTGTGACATGTTAATACTTTCTGAACACTGGAATACTTGATGATATACTGGACTTGTGAGCAAGATTGACTACGTAATGCACCAGTTATATAATATATGTGATGTAACTATAACTCAACCTTGTAAAAGTTTGAGTTATATATAATACATAAACACAAGTAATAAAAATAATAGAACAAAAGAAATGAATTCACCTACATGTATACGCTATATCCCAAAGCGTATAAATGAAATGGCTTTAGTGGAAATCAAAACATTGAGAGTGTACAATATTCGCAGACAATTGAGCACCAGCTCAATTGTCTGCGAATTGGTAGGAGGGCGAGTGCAAGTTCACACACACTTATGGAGGAGAGTGTGTGGAGGGCGAGTGCAAGTTCACACACACTTATGGAGGAGAGTGTGTGGAGGGCGAGTGCAAGTTCACACACACTTATGGAGGAGAGTGTGTGGAGGGCGAGTGCAAGTTCACACACACTTATGGAGGAGAGTGTGTGGAGGGCGAGTGCAAGTTCACACACACTTATGGAGGAGAGTGTGTGGAGGGCGAGTGCAAGTTCACACACACTTATGGAGGAGAGTGTGTGGAGGGCGAGTGCAAGTTCACACACACTTATGGAGGAGAGTGTGTGGAGGGCGAGTGCAAGTTCACACACACTTATGGAGGAGAGTGTGTGGAGGGCGAGTGCAAGTTCACACACACTTATGGAGGAGAGTGTGTGGAGGGAGAGTGCAAGTTCACACACACTTATGGAGGAGAGTGTGTGGAGGGCGAGTGCAAGTTCACACACACTTATGGAGGAGAGTGTGTGGAGGGCGAGTGCAAGTTCACACACACTTATGGAGGAGAGTGTGTGGAGGGCGAGTGCAAGTTCACACACACTTATGGAGGAGAGTGTGTGGAGGGCGAGTGCAAGTTCACACACACTTATGGAGGAGAGTGTGTGGAGGGCGAGTGCAAGTTCACACACACTTATGGAGGAGAGTGTGTGGAGGGCGAGTGCAAGTTCACACACACTTATGGAGGAGAGTGTGTGGAGGGCGAGTGCAAGTTCACACACACTTATGGAGGAGAGTGTGTGGAGGGCGAGTGCAAGTTCACACACACTTATGGAGGAGAGTGTGTGGAGGGCGAGTGCAAGTTCACACACACTTATGGAGGAGAGTGTGTGGAGGGCGAGTGCAAGTTCACACACACTTATGGAGGAGAGTGTGTGGAGGGCGAGTGCAAGTTCACACACACTTATGGAGGAGAGTGTGTGGAGGGCGAGTGCAAGTTCACACACACTTATGGAGGAGAGTGTGTGGAGGGCGAGTGCAAGTTCACACACACTTATGGAGGAGAGTGTGTGGAGGGCGAGTGCAAGTTCACACACACTTATGGAGGAGAGTGTGTGGAGGGCGAGTGCAAGTTCACACACACTTATGGAGGAGAGTGTGTGGAGGGCGAGTGCAAGTTCACACACACTTATGGAGGAGAGAGTGTGTGCTGTGACGAACGTGGGGGGGGGGGTTGTATGCAGAGTGAAGTGCAGATCTTCATCTTATCGTCTATAGTGAAGATTGTGTTTAGAAGATCGTATGAAGTGACAATCGTTTGTTGTCTCCCCACACACCTGGCCTTCAGGATGTACGAGTCTCCCCACACACCTGGCCTTCAGAATGTACAAGTCTCCCCCACACACCTGGCCTTCAGGATGTACAAGTCTCCCCACACACCTGGCCTTCAGGATGTACAAGTCTCCCCACACACCTGGCCTTCAGGATGTACAAGTCTCCCCACACACCTGGCCTTCAGGATGTACGGGTCTCCCCACACACCTGGCCTTCAGGATGTACGAGTCTCCCCACACACCTGGCCTTGAGGATGTACGAGTCTCCCCACACATCTGGCCTTCAGGATGTACGAGTCTCCCCACACACCTGGCCTTGAGGATGTACGAGTCTCCCCACACACCTGGCCTTGAGGATGTACGAGTCTCCCCACACACCTGGCCTTCAGGATGTACGAGTCTCCCCACACACCTGGCCTTCAGGATGTACGAGTCTCCCCACACACCTGGCCTTCAGGATGTACGAGTCTCCCTACACACCTGGCCTTCAGGATGTACGAGTCTCCCCACACACCTGGCCTTCAGGATGTACGAGTCTCCCCACACACCTGGCCTTCAGGATGTACGAGTCTCCCTACACACCTGGCCTTCAGGATGTACGAGTCTCCCCACACACCTGGCCTTCAGGATGTACGAGTCCCCCACACACCTGACCTTCAGGATGCACGAGTCTCCCCACACACCTGGCCTTCAGGATGTACGAATCTCCCCACACACCTGGCCTTCAGGATGTACGAGTCTCCCCACACACCTGGCCTTCAGGATGTACAAGTCTCCCCACACACCTGGGCAACCCAATATTTCCCTTCCGTGGCATGTTAGTAAATACAATATACAATTATAGCAGTAATGAAAATTGAAACTACGATAATGATGATTTTGTACAATGATCTAGGTCATGATAAATAATAAGGCTGAATGGTAATGATGACGTACGATGAAGATATTGTACGATGATACTAAAGATGAATGACGCCACGTCCCCAACAGTCAGCAAAAGTACCCCACATACACAAACACACAATTATAACAAACAAAACACACCACAATTGACAAAAGCCGTGACACTCAGCTGATCAAACAATATCTCTGATTCAAACCACCAATCCCACGACACAAAAGCCAAGTTAGCTAACGAAGTCGTCAGCTATGGATTCGTTCAATAACGAGTCCATAATAACAACAGTAAGGGTCATAATTCGTCCGGAAAACCCACAATAACTAACGGGATAATTTCTCTTCGTAGCTAAAAGCAGATGAAGAAATAATTCACGTTGAGGGTGAGGCTTCTATCACAACACAATGTCCGCAGTCGTCATGTCAAACTAATAAAATCGCATCGCGCGTCTCTCCCCGTTGCATTTATAGGCGTGACTCGCGTTTAGTTACATACTAATCGCTTTTAATGACCTATTCCAGCGTTCATTGCCAGTTACAGTGCTCGGGAATACGCTCGTATCTAGCTATGTTAGCCATGATGTTATACTCCGTTTTCTGTGTCCGTTTCACCGCGCATGCCCCGCCCCGCGCGACCAAAACATTGCAGGGGTGATACATCTTGCACATTTTCCTCTTTATGCAACTCGCGACCAGAGTTGCAACATGCTCAGCTCGTAATTCCTTTCGCAGAGATTTTTTATTCGCATTGCAAATACTGCGCTGCGGAATTCTGAAGGTAAATTGCTCACTGACATTAAAGAAATCTGGTGTCCAATAACTGTCTCAACTGTTTGTTTGACGGTCACGCACGAGGCCTTGTCCCTCGTGCGTGGGAGTTTCCCGAGAGGAGAACGGAAGAGGAAATGAGGGGAAGGGAAAACAAAGAGACCCAGAGAGGGGGAGTTAGTTTAGTTCATTTATTATGCACTCCATACCCATCTTGTGGGCGGTAGTGGAAAGGGTTACAGAGGCACATAATGGGCTCAGGGACTGAACCCCACAATTCATTTAGCTAAGCAAGTTACAATCTTGATGAGCTAGTTACAAAATTCAATATAAGTCGTCACATCAACAATGGGTTCGAGATCGACCTCAAGTACAGGTTCTAAATTAAGCAACTGACATATGTGGAGAGCTAGTGTCAAAATTTATATGTTTGTCCTGCACACCGCCTCCCATCCAGTGGACAGCGGTGGATAGGTTACAATCACTCAGTTACTACCTACAGTTAGCAAACTGGGGATATTTGGCTAAAATTTCTGGTAGCAGATCATTTTGAATGAAATATTTACACATCGCTGGAACATTGGTTATAGAATTGTCTCTAAATTCACGTATCTTTTCGCACTCCATCACATAGTGACGGAGGGTGTGCGAATAATTTTGTTGACACAGTTTACATTTTGTCAGGTCTACATCGGCAGATAATGAGAATTCCCAGAGATACTTGTAACCGAGTCTAAGCCGAGCAGCAGTAACATCTAGAAGTCTGCTGATTTTATTGGATGATCCATAGATGTGTGGCTCCTCTTGCATGATAGTATGATGATAGATGGAATTACTGGTGTCAATTTCACTTTGCCTCAGATCTACAAGATCTTGTTGAAGTTCTCGGTGTACTGCTGCTCTCAGATTGCTCATTGACAATCCAAGGTTACACTCAACGGCTCCTTTAAAGGCAGATTCTTTGGCTAACTTATCAGCTCTATCATGCATTCGGAGGCCAAGAGAGGGGGAGAGAAGGAGAGCTGTCAGTGGTCTGCGCTCTCAGCGTAACCCACTCATAGCACGAATCCCCGGGACCGCAGGATCCGGGGGTTTGATCCCCGGGTGGGACATAAAATAAACAAAGCAGCTGTTTTGCCTATCCTGCAACGGACGAACCCGAGCAACCTACCTAACCTATCGAGGCTGGCGAATAGAAAACGTCAATATTACGATGCTTTAATTTGCATTAAATACGTTGCTCTTTTTTTTGCGGATAGGTCCATTTTGAGGAAATACGGCCGTATTACATGAGAGAGGCCGAGCCATGCAACACAGAGTCGAACACGTATCACTGCCTAACCTAACCTAACCAACTCTGTAAGATGGGGGACTGAAATAATGAGCATAAACAAATATAATCCAATACAAAGTATAAACTCGTAAAATCTTTAAGATTTATCACAATAGAGCTTAACACACAAAACAACATGATTCCAGTATATCCACATTCTAACTTTAAGCTATTCTCTTGAATTATTCTGGAATCATTGTTGAATGCTTAAAAAATGTGGGCATCTCCCAGCACCATTGAGACTATTAAGAGCATCTCCCAGCATCACTAAGACTATCAGGATCATCTCCCAGCATCACTAAGACTATCAGGATCATCTCCCAGCATCACTAAGACTATCAGGATCATCTCCCAGCATCACTAAGACTATCAGGATCATCTCCCAGCATCATTGAGACTATTAAGAGCATCTCCCAGCATCACTAAGACTATCAGGATCATCTCCCAGCATCACTAAGACTATCAGGATCATCTCCCAGCATCACTAAGACTATCAGGATCATCTTCCAGCATCACTAAGACTATCAGGATCATCTCCCAGCATCACTAAGACTATCAGGATCATCTCCCAGCATCACTAAGACTATCAGGTGGATCTCCCAGCATCACTAAGACTATCAGGATCATCTCCCAGCATCACTGAGACTATCAGGATCATCTCCCAGCATCACTGAGACTATCAGGATCATCTCCCAGCATCACTGAGACTATCAGGTGGATCTCCCAGCATAAGGTCACATAACAAAGCTTAACTTCAGTGTTGAAGCAACAATGCAAATCATAAATATTTTTCCACAATGACTAAAAAAATAAAGTTGGTTTTAAAAATGTTTACAACGCACAACATCGAAAGAAATATTCATTTGTTGATCATACATAAACATTTTACGTTTCAAGTTAGTCAATATAAATATATATATATATATATATATATATATATATATATATATATATATATATATATATATATATATATATATATATATATATATATATATATATATATATATATATATATATATATATATATATATATATATATATATATATATATATATATATTACCGTAAATCAACCAGTTTAGTTGTTGTTATGGTATTCTACCGTTGACACCTAGTAATAAACACAAACTTGGATAAGGAAGGGGAGGGAGGGAGGGAAAAGTACCAAGCCATTACGACTATATAGCACTCGGAATGGCTCAGGATAAGGATTTGGGATGGGACGGGGGAAAGGAATGGCGCCCAACCACTTGGACAGTCGGGAATTGAACGCCAACCTACATGAAGCGAGACCGTCGCTCTACCGTCCAGCCCAAGTGGTTGGGTAGAACTTGGATGAGGTGAATTGTTATCACAAAATCAAACTGTGTCAACAGCTAATGTTAATCGCCTTCAATAGTACCCAGTTTGGATACCATTGTCTCTACGACAATTGGGCGCTTCTCGGGCCGAAAAAGATGTCAAAATATATGATTCGCAAAAGACATTAAGTGCTCACAATTGGTCTTGACTGCGTAAGTGGGCGCATTTTGTCATCCATGTGATCAGGTCTCTTGGTACACTAGATTACCCTGGTCATGCCCCGTTTTCTTTGATGCGTCAACCCTGCTGCCATCTCTAGGTGCTTCCTTTGTTCCGTATAGTGTTGATGTGGTTATTATTACTTATTATGAGCATTCCTTCCTCAGCTGTCATTGTTATAACAACATTATAGCATGAATAAACTGAACTGCAGAAGGCCAATTGGCTGATACGAGGCAACTCTATAACAACAATTACTAAACTCAAAGGTACCTATTTATCAGTAGGTGAAAAAAGAGGCTTCAGGTGAAAGGAAACGTTGCCCAAACGCTTCTCTCCTGCTGTGACTGAAAGTTGACAGTCTCCAAGGTCTTTTAATCTCCCCCCGGTGCATCTTGAGGTCGTCTTGGGGTGTCCTTCCTTGCCTCACGTGATAGTCCCGTATCAGTAAGTACTTCCTGGAGGAGCCACTTCCTCCGTGTCCTTACAAGTGCCTCCGTGTTGAGCCCGTGGCACCTGCCACGTCTACGAATTTGGGGCCAGATTCACGAAGCAGTTACGCAAGTACTTACGAACGTGTACATCTTTCGTCAATCTTTGACGGCTTTGGTTACATTTATTAAACAGTTTTTACACGCATTAAAACTTGCCAATCAACTGTTGTTATTGTTATAAACAGCCTCCTGGCGCTTCAGAGCTCATTAACGGTTTAATAATTGTAAACAAAGCCGCCAAAGATTGAGAAAAGATGTACAGGTTCGTAAGTACTTGCGTAACTACTTCGTGAATCTAGCCCCATGGTCACCTTCTCCGTGTCCACTCAGTAATGTTCCAGCCTCACTGCATGACCGTGTCCTAATGTAAATACTAAGGCTAGCGCTCCATGCTATGTTGATTTATGCATTAGCTGGGTAAGGTTAACTAGGTTGTTTTGGTTGGAGTGATGTAGGGAAGTGCATAGTCGGCAAGGACACCAGGCACGTCTCCAGTCATTGCTGCGAATATGGTCAAATGCATAGTAAGTCAAACACTGACTTATGTACATTTTATAAGATGTCACACATTATGTGAGCACAACGGCAGTTTGTTTTGTTGAGATGAGATACAGCCCTGTAGGAGGCTGTATTGTTTAGATACAGCCCTGTAGGAGGCTGTATTGTTTGGATACAGCCCGGTAGGAGGCTGTATTGTTTAGATACAGCCCTGTAGGAGGCGGTATGTTTGGATACAGCCCTGTAGGAGGCTGCATTGCTTCGATACAGCCCTGTAGGAGGTTGTATTGTTTAACACAGCCATGTAGGAGGCTGTATTGTTTAGATACAGCCTGTAGGAGGCTGTATTGTTTGGATACAGCCTGTAGGAGGCTGTATTGCTTCGATACAGCCCTGTAGGAGGCTGTATTGTTTAGACACAGCCCTGTAGGAGGCTGTATTGTTTAGATACAGCCCTGTAGGAGGCTGCATTGCTTCGATACAGCCCTGTAGGAGGCTGTATTGTTTAGACACAGCCCGTAGGAGGCTGTATTGTTTAGGACACAGCCCTGTAGGAGGCTGTATTGTTTAGACACAGCCCTGTAGGAGGCTGTATTTTTGGATACAGCCCTGTAGGAGGCTGTATTGTTTAGATATAAGCACTGGGGACACTGATATATAAAGTATTTCTTCTATTATGATGCCCAAACAGAAGAAGAAACACCCCAGAATTCCCACAACAATTATAATGAAAATAGTACAGGTGATTACAGGTGAGAAACCTTCCGGGCAGGACCTGGCCGTGATCTCTCTCACACACTCACACACACACACACACACACACACACACACACACACACACACACACACACACACACACCAGTAACAAGTGGAGTACCACAAGGATCGGTGCGGGGACCAATTCTATTTCTTGTATATGTTAACGACATGTTTACGGTGTAGAGTCCTACATGTCGATGTTTGCGGATGACGCAAAGTTGATGAGAAGAGTTGTGACAGATGAGGATTGCAGGATCCTCCAAGAGGACTGAACAGGTTGCAGAGATGGTCAGAGAATTGGCCTGGAATCAACACGAGCAAATGTAAAGTTATGGAAATGGGACTAGGAGATAGGAGACCAAAGGGACAGTACACATTGAAGGGGAACCGCCTACCTGTGACGACGCGCGAAAGAGGACTGGTGTGGACGTAACACCTATCTATCTCCTGAGGCACATATAAATAGGATAACGACAGCAGCGTACTTACACTGGCCAAAGTTAGACATCATTCAGAAACCTAAGTAAGGAGGCATTTAGGGCTCTTTACACTGCCTACGTGAGGCCAGTCTTAGAGTATGCCGCCTCATCATGGAGTCCCATCTAAAGAAGCACATAATGAAACTGGAAAAGGTTCAGAGGTTTGCAACAAGACTCGTCCCAGAGCTACGAGGGATGGGTATGGAGGAGCGCCTGGGGAACTATGCCTTACGACACTAGAAAGAGAAGGGAGAGGGGGGACATGATAGGAACGTATAAAATATCAGAGGGATTGACAGAGTGGACATAGACGAAATGTTCACACGGAATAGTAACAGAACGAGGGGACAGGGGAAGTTGGAAACTCATATGAGTCACAGAGATGTTAGGAAGTTTTCTTTTAGCGTGAGAGTAGTGGGGAAAATGGAATGCACTTAAGGAACAGGTTGTGGAAGCCAATACTAGTCATAATTTTAAAACAGGATGATAGGGAAATGGGATAGAGTCATTGCGTAAACAACTGATGCTCGAAAGGCGGGATCCAAGAGTCAATCTCGATCCTGCAGACACATATAGTGAGTACATATAGGTGAGTACACACACACACACACACACACGACACCCCGCAAGCACAAAATAGGTGAGTACAATAGGTGAGTACACACACACACACACACACACACACAATGGAAGGGAGTACCACCTCTGGCTGGAAGAAGGGGCCCTTAGCCTCGGAGGAAACCGCACATAACGCATTTCCTTGGGTTATAAGAACCGGGTGTAACACAGAGTACACTCTGGCATTAGGACACCTGTATAGATGTCCCGGCTGTGTCGCACACTTTCGTTGTCTCGAGACCGGGAGCCACACACTCTCTCTAGACTTCCTCAAGATATCCACAAGGCAGCCAGGCACCAGAGATGTCTTACACTGCGGAGCAACACAGCTATGCAAGGGACACCAAGACCACACCCGACCTGGCCGTCAAGGATACAACACTTGTGTAAAGACAAACACCTGTGTGTAAGCAGACACAACACCCTGTGTGTAAGCAGACACAACACCCTGTGTGTAAGCAGACACACACCCTGTGTGTAAGCAGACACACACCCTGTGTGTAAGCAGACACAACACCCTGTGTAAGCAGACACAACACCTGTGTGTAAGCAGACACAACACCATGTGTGTAAGCAGACACAAACCCTGTGTGTAAGCAGACACAACACCCTGTGTGTAAGCAGACACAACACCCTGTGTGTAAGCAGACACAACACCTGTGTGTAAGCAGACACAACACCCTGTGTGTAAGCAGACACAACACCCTGTGTGTAAGCAGACACAAACACCATGTGTGTAAGCAGACACAACACCATGTGTGTAAGCAGACACAACACCCTGTGTGTAAGCAGACACAACACCCTGTGTGTAAGCAGACACAACACCCTGTGTGTGTAAGCAGACACAACACCCTGTGGGTGTAC
>WNGS01003026.1:58735-72491 GCA_020271785.1 Procambarus virginalis | reverse complement strand
ACAGCATAGAGGTCACAGCATAGAGGTCACAGCATAGAGGTCACAGCATAGAGGTCACAGCATAGAGGTCCAGCATAGAGGTCACAGCATGGAGGTGTCACAGTATGGAGAGGAATGTGGGGGAGCGGGAGACTTCCTCCAGCCGGCACTTGTCAACAGTAGTAACTGATTCCGTCCATTTCAGCGTCGCTCTCCTGCACCAGCCGGCGACCGGATGTCCCCACTTACCGAAGCGTCCATTCACAGTCTGTTGTTGTCCGTCTGTCACCTCAATGACCCAAATAACCGAAATAGGCCTATAATATTTGTACATGTAATGGACAAAACTAGTTAATGGTATTACATCTGTTCAATACTCTTTATAGTGAACCTGTGACTCATTGGCACACTCACTTTCCACCTGTGTTCCCTTGCTCGTACAGCACATGCCAACTGATCTGTGTCTGTCTGTCTGTCTATGAGATTTTTTGTATGTAGTAATCCCGTCTCAACAAGCCATTATGTCTTCTAGTGATGTAAAGTTTAGTTTCATTGTCTTTCCTAGTAGTTCATACCTCTCAGTTCTGGACAAGGTGAAGACTCCACGCAGGTGTCCCATAGTCTGGCGTATGTTGCAAGATCCTCATTCAGATTTCTAGAAGCAATTTTGAAGTTGGCAAGCCTCGCATACGCCGCTTATGACAGCCTTGAGATGTGGGCTTCAAGAGAGAGGTTGGCTGTGATATCGGCCCTCAGATCCTTCGCTCTGTACGTTTCTTGGAGTATTTCATCTCCCATTTGGTACCTTGTGTCCGGTCTTCTGTAATACCCCTATAGTTTCATTACTTTACACTTACCTGAGTTCAACTCTAGTAGCCATGTGTGCGATAGAGCCCTATTGGGCTCTATCGTATCTACACTTGAAACTGTGTATGGAGTCTGCCGCCATCACATCACTTCCTAATGCATTCCATTTATTAACTACTCTGACACTAAAAAAAATTCTTCTAATGTCTTTATGGCTCATTTGGGCACTCAATTTCACTTGTGTCCCCTAGTGCGTGTGCCCCTTGTTTTAAATAAACTGTCTTTGTCTACCCAATCAATTCCTATGAGAATCTTGTAAGTGGTGATCATGTCCCCCTAACTCTCTTGTCTTCTAGCGATGTGAGGTTTAATTCCCGTAGTCTCTCCTCCAACCCGTCCTCGACTCAAGTCCATTCCATCCAGGGGTCGACCCCCAGACACATTCATAAATGTTTACATGCTGTCATTTAAAATGGAATGTTTTCACATAAATTAATGTTATAATATATTAGCATATTGTGCATATATAGGCATAGGATAGGTTAGGTATTTAGGTTCTGTTGTCGATTATTTGTAGTACGTGGGTGAAGCATTTACAGCGTTGTGGTTCGAACAAAATTCGTCAGTGAAGCACTTGTTCCGGAAGTGTTCGAACGTCATCAGTTGTGAGTCGTGTATAAACCGTCTTTCATCCATAAACAGCAGGGGGGGGGGGGGGTTGGCGGGTGCATGGAATCACTTTTGGGTCTTTGTTTGGAGGACGGGCTGCTCTCCTCACAGCTCATGCCCTTCAGTTCGGACACTAGTCTGTGTGTGTACTCACCTAATTGTACTCACCTAGTTGTGCTTGCGGGGTTGAGCTTTGGCTCTTTGGTCCCGCCTCTCAACTGTCAATCAACTGGTGTACAGATTCCTGAGCCTACTGGGCTCTATCATACTACATTTGAAACTGTGTATGGAGTCAGCCTCCACCACATCACTGCCTAATGCATTCCATTTACTGACTACTCTGACACTGTGCGTGTGTGTGTGTGTGTGTGTGTGTGTGTGTGTGGTGTGTGTGTGTGTGTGTGTGTATGTGTGTGGTGTGTGTGTGTGTGTGTGTGTGTGTGTGTGTGTGTGTGTGTGTGTGTGTGTGTGACAGGTGAGTGAGGCTGCTCACCAGTAGACCTCACCTGCAACAGGTGCACTGAGCCACTCACGCCTCACAACGGTCGCCAGACACCACCAGAACTATACACCCTGCACAATGCACATTCCTCACTTATGTGAAGTCATGATTTGTGAGGTTGAATCTCACAAAAAAAAATTGAGTGGATCAAGTACAGTTACTCTCATACTCTCAGTCACACTCACACACTCACATTCTTACTCTCACTTTCACACTATATAGTACATGTTGGTACATACTTTATTCTCAAATCAATATGTAAAGAGTTTCTTCCCATTATGAGGTGATCCTCACACCATCGTGGGTGTCGTTATCACAATGTTCGCCTGGCATTCAAGCTTGACTTTAAACAAGTCTGACTTGACACAAGTCTGACTTTACACAAATCCGACTTACACAAATCTGACTTACATAAGTATGACTTTACCCACACCAGGCTTTAATCCAGTTAGAAATTAGCCGGATGAAATCTAGCAAATAATTGCTTATAATAATCGCAAATGAATAAAATTAATTAAATAATAATTTATCCTATGCCAAATCCACAAACTGTTATCTTAAATATATATATGCTCATCTAATGTATATTATTCATTGATTTTATTATACCAGCTCTCTATAAATTATTTCTAGAATTTAAATAATCATGATTGTCCAACTCGAGCTCGGCATTTGCTTTAGTTTTTTGTTTAAGAATTGAATCACATTTTAGGCATTATAATTTTAGCTGATTGTGAATCACCGGGTCGCGTCAATCACGAACGAAGGGGGAGAGGGAAGCATTCCGGGGCCCCCAGGTGTCGCCCCAGAGCCCGAATCTCTCTCTCTCTCTCTCTCTCTCCTTCTTCCTCCTCTCTCTCTCAGAGTCTCTATATATCTATATATATATATATATATATATATATATATATATATATATAGTATATATATTCCGTACCTAGTAGCCAGAACGAAGCACTTGTCAGCCTACTTATGCAAGGCCCGATTTGCCTAATAAGCCAAGTTTCCATGAAATAATTTGTTTTTCGACTACCTAACCTACCCTAACCTAACCTAACCTAATTTTTTCGGCTACCTAACCTAACCTAACCTATAAGAGTAGGTTAGGTTAGGTTTAGGTAGGGTTGAGTTAGGTCGGTCAGATATCTACGTTAATTTTAACTCCAATGAAAAAAAATTGACCTCATACATCATGAATGGGTAGCTTTATCATTTTCATAATAAAAAAAATAGAGAAAATATATTATTTTCAGGAAAACTTGGTCTATTAGGTTTATATCGAGCCTTGCATAGTAGGGCCAAAAAGTGAGTTCTGGCTACGTAGGTACGACATATATATATCTATATAGATAGATAGATATATATATATATATATATATAGAGATATAATTATTATATATATATTCTCCCCATTTGCCACTCCCCCGTAAAAAAATGCAGCTGTTTGACCAAACTTTTACCAGGGCTTACCGGACCGTATTTGTTTATGTATTACGTCCCAGCGTCGTTGCCAGTCGTAGCTGTGCTGCGGTACCCTAAGCTGCATCGTAGTTAGTCCCAGGAGCAAAGGAACCAGTGCTGGGTGCTGGGAGGAAGAAGGTTGGGGCCTCATCATGCTATCTGCGGGGAGTTTACAGCTGCTGGAACGTACGCCTGGGAGACCTAGGATGGGAGAGGAGAAGGTACCAGGGGGAGAGGAGAAGGTACCAGGGGGAGAGGAGAAGGTACCAGGGGGAGAGGAGAAGGTACCAGGGGGAGAGGAGAAGGTACCAGGGGGAGAGGAGAAGGTACCAGGGGGAGAGGAGAAGGTACCAGGAGGAGAGGAGAAGGGACCAGGAGGAGAGGAGAAGGTACCAGGAGGAGAGGAGAAGGTACCAGGAGAGGAGGAGAAGGTACCAGGAGGAGAAGAGAAAGGTACCAGGAGGAGAGGAGAGGGTACCAGGAGGAGAGGAGAAGGTACCAGGAGGAGAGGAGAAGGTACCAGGAGGAGAGGAGAAGGTACCAGGAGGAGAGGAGAATGTACCAGGAGGAGAGGAGAAGGTACCAGGAGGAGAGGAGAAGGTACCACGAGGAGAGGAGAAGGTACCACGAGGAGAGGAGAAGGTACCAGGGGGAGAGGAGAAGGTAGCAGGAGGAGAGGAGAAGGTACCAGGAGGAGAGGAGAAGGTACCAGGAGGAGAGGAGAAGGTTACCAGGTAGGAGAGGTGAGAAATGTACCAGGGAGGAGAGGCGGAAAGGTACCAGGGAGGGAGAGGAGAAGGTAGCCAGGAGGAGAGGAGAAGGTACCAGGAAGGAGAGGATGGAATGTTGGTACCAGGAGGAGAAGATAAGTACCAGGAGGAGAGGAGGAGAAGGTGATACCGGAGGGAGAGGAGATTAGTATTATTATTACCAGGAGGAGAGGAGAATGGTACCAGGAGGAGAGGAGAAGGTTAGTCCCGGAGTTAGAGGAGAACGGTACCAGGAGGAGAGGAGAAGGTACAAGGAGGAGAGGAGAAGGTACCACGAGGAGAGGAGAAGGTACCAGGAGGAGAGGAGAAGGTCCAGGAGGAGAGGAGAGAGAGGGAGGAAGGAGAGGCGACAGTGTTACATCAAGGTGTTGCCCTCAGGGTTGTCAAGGAGACAAGAGGCACCAGTGGACCCAAGTCTCGGACCTCCATCATGTGCGACACAGGCACCAAACGGTGTCTTTCAATCTCAGCTTTTAAGAAACTACTTTCCCGAGAGTCCATCTTTTGAAGGTTAGTCAATTACTACCTGTAGAGTGGGGCCATAGACCGCTATTCTTGTAGTTCTGCCATATTCCCTGGGACTTAGTCAGTTAAATGGTTACCGTGCATGCAGTCACCATCTCTCTCTTTCTCCCTCTCTCTCTCTCTCTCTCTCTCTTCTCTCTCTCTCTCTCTCTCTCTCTCTCCACAAACACTTTAATTAACAGAAACTCATATGGACGCTGACCCAGACCACACACTAGAAGTTGAAGGGACGACGACGTTTCGGTCCGTCCTGGACCATTCTCAAGTCGCTTGGGACGCTTTCTGATTCCATTCGTACCCAGTTTTCATTGATACAACTTTGCCTTCCAATTTCTGTAATCAATACAGCTACTGTTTCCTGTCTGGGTGTTGTAGTGATGCTTCCTGGTGTTGTATTGATGCTTTCCTGGTGTTATACTTTCTGCCCGGCTGTGGCAGGAAGTTGCTGCCTAACTTGATGGTGCTCTGCTGTTGCGTGCTGCAGGTGTCTGAGGATCAAACATCATCGCTTATGAATGAATTATGTACATAGTCAACAGGATGTTGGTGTATTACCACACCCTACAGCAACCTTGTTGATGATTAACGACCAAAGCTGGAGTTATTCACTTTCTAATCTGGTGTTTAAAGACACCCTAACCAAATCCCAAATTAATTTTGTAATCACAGAAAATTTGGCCAAATCTAAGTCATCTTTCACTATCACAGAGCAAACAGCAGCATTAGGCGTGACCCAGAGCCGAAGCACATTCCCGCAAGGACAATTACGGGAGTACAAGTCACAGTCATTCAAACTGTATCCAGACCACCACTCTAGTTGAGTTACTCCCAACTGGGTACGTCTCCTCACCCATTTCTTTCTGCTTTTCTTGAAAGTTGATAAATAAATCAGAAACATTATTTGTTTTAAAGTAGGATGACCTAGTAGGAGATGATTACTAGGGTTGTTTAAACTAGGATGACCAAGGAGGGAGTTGTTTACTAGGGTTGTTTAAACTAGGATGACCAAGGAGGGAGTTGTTTACTAGGGTTGTTTAGACATCTCACAACAATTGTGCTTTCTTACTAATGTACTTTTGTCGCCTTCTAGCTCCCTCCGCTTCTCACTGTTTCTCATCCCAATGTTCGTGTGTGTTTGTCCCTCTTCCTTAGTGTCTTCTTCCTATTGTTACGACTTCTATTTCTTTGTTGAATGAGAGAAAGGCAAAGTCTCCTCTCTCTCTCTCTCTCTCTCTCCTCTCTTCGTCTCTCTCTCTCTCTCTCTCTCTCTCGGCACCCTACCACGCCAACAACACTTATAAGAGATTTGTAACGCTCCAACTTCAGTCAGCTTAATAAATCCGGCTTCATCGTTTCTCTGAGAAACGTAAACACCAGGCTGGATCCCCCGAGGACGAGGAACACAGTCAGGAAAACATAAGGTGCGGAGAGGGGACTTAAGCAACTTGTTCTCACTAAGAGTCAGGTTATAGGTAACGATGTGCATCAGTGCTACACCGACGGTTCTGAAGAAGAAGGTGAACGATGTACCGGATGTGCAGGATAATATATTTGAACATCTTCTCTCGTATATACAGCAGTGAAGTGTGTCAATGACTGAGCCAGTACAACTCAAACCCAACTTGCAGGGCAAATACCTTGCCACTGAATTGTTGAAAGACAAGGACAGTGGCCTTATATACTGTGACTTGCAGAGTGCACTCCTGGCACTGTACGCACATAGTAGTGACCACACAGAAAATAGTCAGAGGAATACGAATGAATGGTTTAGCTGCTTAATATAAATTTAAATTAAATTCCTTAATACCACCCCATGTGGCAATCTCAAAGCATGCTATTGTTGACATGCTTGTAAAGACAGCCTGTAGTAGACAGTAGTATAAATTCAATATGGGTGTTTTCATTAGCAGTGACAAAGAGGACACTTAAACGAATGTCTGATGAAAATCTTACGGGCCTAATAATGCACAAAGACATGAAAGCGTAGCATTCAACACTATGATGATACCGTATGAAGACATTTTATATATATAGAACTAATAGAGCAAGAACTCGGCAACGTGATGTTATAGTGGACCCAGAATACGCCTGGAATATAGCCCTATCTGGAAGCTTTCTCAAAACTCAAATGTCGAATACACAATGTGGCAACTTTGTGAAGAGAAAACATGCATACATAAACTTATATTGTAGAACGTTCCATTCTGACTGACTTTCACTCCTGGGTTGGTGAAGATAGTATGTGACATGTTAATTACATTATGAACACTGAAATACTTGATGATATACTGGAATTGTAGCAAGATGAACGTTAAGCATCAGTTATATATATATGTGATTGTAACTATAATCAACCTTATAAAAGTTTGAGTTATATATAATACATAAAACACAAGTAATAAAAATAAATAAAAAAAAGAAATGAATTCCTCCTACATGTATACGCTATATCCCAAAGCGTATACATGAAATGGCTTAGTGGAAATCAAACATTGAGAGGTGTACCAAATTCGCAGACAATTGAGCACCAGCTCAATGTCTGCGAATTGGGAAGGAAGGCGGAAAAAGTTTTGCCAAGTTCAAACACACTATGGAGGAGAGGGTGCTGCTAGATAACGTGGGGGGGAAGGGGGGGTTGTATGGCAGAGTGTAGTGCAGATCTTCATCTTATCGTCTATAGTGAAGATTGTGTTTAGAAAAGATCGTATGAAGTGACAATCGTTTGTTGTCTCCCCACACACCGGCATTCAGGATGTACAAGTCTCCCCACACACCTGGCATTCAGGATGTACAAGTCTCCCACACACCTGGCTTCAGGATGTTACAAGTCTACCCACACCACCTGGCCTTAAGGATGTACGGGGTCTCCCCACACACCTGGGCCTCAGATGTACGAGTTCCCACACCACCTGGCCTTCAGGATGTACGAGTCTCCCCACACATCTGGCCTTCAGGATGTACGAGTCTTCCCCACACACCTGGCGTGAGGAGTACGGGTCTCTCACACACCTGGCATTCGGATGTACAAAGTCTCCCCACACACCGGCCTTAAGGATGTACGAGTCTACCCACACACCTGGCCTTTCAGGATGTACAAGATCCCACACACCTGGCCTGCAGGATGTACGAGTCTACCCACACACCTGCCTTCAGGATGTACAAGTCTCCCCACACCACCTGGCTTCAGGATGGACGAGTCTCCCCACACCACCTGGCTCAGGGATGTACAAGTCCTCCCCACCCCACTGGCCTTCAGGGTGTACAAGTCTCCCCACACACCTGACCTTCAGGATGTACAAGTCTCCCCACACACCTGGCCTTCAGAATTGTTACAAGTCTCCCACACACCTGCCTTCAGTAGTACGAGTCCCCCACACACCTGACCTTAAGGATTTACAAAGTCTCCCCACCACACCGGCCTTCAGGATGTACGAGTCTCCCCACACACATGGCCCTTCAGGATGTTACAAGTCTCCCCACACACGACCTTCAGGATGTAAAGGTCTCCCCACACACCTGACCTTCAGGATGTACGAGTCTCCCCCACCACCTGGCTCAGGATGTACAAGGTCTCCCCACACACCTGACTTCAGAATGTACAAGTCTCCCCCACACACCTGGGCAACCCATATTTCCTTCCGGGGCATGTTATAAATAAAATATAAATTTATAGCAGTAATGAAAAAGTGAAACTACGATAATGATTGATTTTGTACAATGATCTAGGTCATGGTAAATAATAAGGCTGAATGGTAATGATGACGTACGATGAAGATATTGTACGATGATACTAACGATGAATGACGCCACGTCCCCAACAGTCAGCAAAAGTACCCCACCCACATACATTAAACACACAATTATACAAACAAAAACCACACCACAATTGACAAAAAGCCGTGACACTAGCTGATCAAACAAAATCTCTGATTCAAACCACCAATCCCACGACACAAAAGCAAGTTTTAGCTAACGAAGTCAGTCGTCAGCTCAGCTGGGGAATTTGTTTTTTTTTTTTGTTTTTTTTTCGTTCATAACGAAGGAGTCCATTAATAACAACGTAAGGGTCAATTCGCGGAAAAACCACAATAACTAAACCGGGATAATTTCTCTTCGTGCCTAAAAGCAGATTGAAGAAATAACACGTGAGGGTGCGCTTCGATCACAACACAATGTCCGCAGTGTCATGTCAAACTAAAAGAATCGCATTTCGCGCGTCTCTTCCCCGTGCATTTGATAGGCGTGAATCGCGTTGGTTACATAATAATAGCTTTTAATGACCTATTCCAGCGTTCATTGCCAGTTTTTACAGTGCTCGGAATCGCTCGTATCTAGCCTATGGTTAGCCCCATGATGTTATACTCCGTTTTCTGTGTCCGTTTCACCGCGCATGCCCCGCCCCGCGCGACCAAACATTGCAGGGGTGTACATCTTGCACATTTTCCTCTTTATGCAACTCGCGACCAGAGTTGCAACATGCTCAGCTCGTAATTCCTTTCGCAGAGATTTTTTATAAAAAAATAGCATTTGCAAAAATTGCGCTGCGGAATTCTGAAGGTAATGCGCACTGAAATTAAGAAATCTGGTGTCAATAAAACTGTCTCAACGTTGTTTGACGGTCACGCACTAGGCCTTTGTCCCTCGTGCGTGGATAGTTTCCCGAGAGGAGAACGGAAGAGGAAATGAGGGGAAGGGAAAACAAAGAGACCCAGAGAGGGGGAGGCTTGGGGAGTTAGTTTAGTTCATTTATTATGCACTCCTACCCATCTTGTGGGCGGTAGTTGAAAGGTTTACAGAGGCACATATTGGGCTCAGGGACTGAAACCCCCAATTCATTTAGCTAACAAGTTACATCTTGATGAGCTAGTTACAAAATTCAATATAAAGTCGTCACATCAACAATGGGTCGAGATCGACCTCAAGTAATAGGTCTAAATTAAGCGCAAAACTTACAAGTGGAGAGCTTGTGTCAAAATTATATGTTTGTCATGCACACCGACACCCATCCCGTGGACAGCGGTGGATAGGTTACAATCATCAGTTACTACCTACATTTAGCAAACTGGGGATATTTGGCTACAATTTCTTGTAGCAGATCATATTTTGAATGAAACATTTACACATCGCTGGACATTGGTTATAGAATTGTCTCTAAATTCCAGTATCTTTTCGCACTCCATCACATTAGTGACGGAGGGCTGTGCGATAAATTTTGTTGACACAGTTTACATTTTGTCAGGTTTACATCGGCAGATAATGAGAATTCCCAGAGATAATTTTAACCGAGTCTAAGCCGAGACGCAGTAAGTAACATCTAGAGGTCTGCTGATTTATTGGATGATCCATTGATGTGTGTGGATCCTCTTGCATGATAGTATGATGATAGATGGAATTAATGGTGTCATTTCACTTTGCCTCAGATTCAACAAGATCTTGTAGATCTAGTCTCGGTGTAATGCTGCTCTCAGATTGATCATGACATCCAAGGTTACACTCAACGGCTCTTTAAAGGCAGATTTTTGGCTAACTTATCGCTCTATCATGCATTCGGAGGCCAAGAGAGGGGGAAGGAGGAGAGTGTAAGTGGTCTGCGCTCTCAGCGTAACCCACTCATAGCACGCAGCCCCGGACCGCAGGATCCGGGGGTTTGATCCCCGGGTGGGACATAAAATAAACAAAGCAGTGTTTTGCTATCCTGCAACGGACGCGACCGAGAAACCTACCAACCTATCGAGCGGCGAATAGAAAAACGTCAATATTACGATGCTGTAATTTGCATAATAGTGCTCTTTTTTTGCGGATAGGTCCATTTTGAGGAAATACGGCCGTATTACATGAGAGAGGCGGGGGGTTTGCGGGGTGCGGGAGGGATCGGGGGGGGGGGGGGGGCGGGGGGTCCTCAATGAAGGGGGTGGGAGTGTGGGCGGAAGGGGTTTGTAAGGGGGGTAGGGGGGCTGGGGGGAGGGGGGTGGCGGGGGGGGGGAGGGGGGGGGGGGGGGAGTGGGTGTGGGGGTGGGTGGGGGGGGGGGGGGGAGGGGGGGGGGGGTAAAGGGTGTAGTTGGGGGGGGGGGGGGGTTTTTTTTAAAAAAAAAAAAAAAAAAAAAAAAAAAAAAGGGTGGAGCGGGGTGGGGGGGGGGGGGGGGGGGGGGGTGTTTGTGTGAAGGTTGGGTGGTGGGGGGGGGGGGGGGTTAGCGGTGGGGGGGGGAGGGGGTTGGGCGGGTGGGTGGGGGGTTGGTGGTTGGTGTGGTGGTCGGGGTCGTGGTGTGGGGGGGGTGTGTGGGTGGTGGGGGGGGTGGCGGTCGTGTTTGTCGGGGGGGGTGGGTGGTGGGGGTGGGGGGTGGGGGCGGGGGTGGGGGGGGGGGGGGGGGGGGGGGGGTGGTTGGGCGGGGTGGGGGGGGGGGGAGGTTTGTTGGGAGGGTTGGGGGCTGTGGGGGTTGGGTGGGTTGGGGGGGGGGGGGGGGGGTTGTAGTGGGGGGGTTGGGTTGGGGGGGGGGGGGGGGGGGGGGTGGGGGGGGGGATAAAAAAAAGAGAAAAGGAAGGGGGGGGGGGCGGGTTGTGGGGGGCGGGGGGGGGGGGGGGGGGGGGGGGCAGCAGCGGGGGGGGGAGGGTGTGGGGGTGGGGGGGGGGGGGTGGGGGCGGGCGGGCGTGGGGGGGGGGGGGGGGGGGGTTGGGGTGGAACAAAAAAAAAAAAAAAAAAAAAAAAATACAAAAAACAAAAAAAAAAAAAAAAAAAAAAAAAAAAAAAAAAAAAAAAACAAAAAAAAAAAAAATAAAACACAAAAACAACAAAAAAAAAAAAACAAAAAAAAAAAAAAAAAAAAAAATAAAAAAAACAAAAAACAAAAAACAAAAAAACACAAAAAAAACACTTAAAAAAAAAAAAAAAAAAAATTTGGGCTGGGGGTGGGGCGGGGGGGTGAGTGTGGTGGGTGGGGGAGGGGGGGGTTTGGGGGAGGGGGGGGGGGGGGTTCTGGGGGGGGGGGGTTTGGGGTGGGGTTGGGGGGTGGGCGTGGGGGGGGGTTGGGGGGGGGGTAAAAAAAAGTGGGGGGGGGACGGGGGTCGTGTGGTGGGTTTTCGAGGGAGTTTGGGGGGAGGTGGGGGGAGGGTTATGGGGGGGGGAGGGAACCTATACACAAAAAACCAAAAAACAAAAACAAAAAAAAAAAAACATAAAAAATCACCAAAAACAACACAAAAAAAAAAAAACAAACCAACAACAAAAACCAAACCAAAAAATCAAACAACAAACAACAAGGGTAACCAAAAAAAACAACACACAAAAAAAAACAAACAACAAACAAAAAAAAAACCAAAAAACCAACCACAACAACCAAAAAAAAAAATAAAAAAAAAAAAAAAAAAAAAAAAAAAAAAAAAAAAAAAAAAAACCCAACAAAAAAAAACCAAAAAAAAAAAAACAAATAAACAAAAAAATACAAAAAAAAAAAAAAAAAAAAAAAAAAAAAAAACAAAAAAAAAAAAAACCAACAACCACAAAAAAAACAAAACAAACAAACAAAAACAAAAACAACCCAAAAAACAAAAAAACAAAAAAAAAAAAAAAAACAAACACAAACAACAACAAAAAACAAAAAAAACAAAAACAAACAAACAACATAAACCAAAAAACCTTCAAAAAAAAAAACCAAAAAAAAAAAAACACCAAATAAAAATCAAAAAAAACAACAATTTCTAAAAAAAAAAAAACTCAACCCCCCCCCAAACAAAACCAAAAAAAAACAAAAAAACAAAAAAAAAAATAAAAAAAAACAAAAAAAAAAAAAAAAATAAAAACAAACAAAAAACAGCGGGGGGGAAGTGGGGGGGGGGGGGGGGGTGTTGGGGGGGGGTGTGCCGGCGGGGGGGGGGGGGGGTGGCTTGGTGTGTCGGGGGGGGGGGTGGGGGGTGAAAAACCCAAAAACCAAAAAAGTCGAACCCGTATCATGCCGACCTAACCTAACCAACTCTGTAAGATGGGGACTGAAATAATGAGCATAAACAAATATAATCCAATACAAAGTATAAACTCGTAAAATCTTTAAGATTATCACAATAGAGGCTTAACACCACAAAAAACAACATGATTCCAGATATTCCACATTCTAACTTTAAAGCTATTCTCTTGAATATTATGGAATCATTGTTGAATGCTGAAAAAAGTGGCATCTCCCGCACCATTGAAGGGGGACTATCAAGAGCATCTCCCAGCATCACTAAGACTATCAGGATCATCTCTAAGCATCACTAAGACTATCAGGATCATCTCTAAGCATCACTAAGACTATCAGGATCATCTCCCAGCTCACTAAGACTATCAGGATAATCTCCCAGCATCATGAGACTATTAAGAGCATCTCCCAGCATCACTAAGAAATCAGGATCATCTCCCAGCATCACTGAGATTATCAGGATCATCTCCCAGCATCACTGAGATTATCAGGATCATCTCCCAGCATCACTCAGACTATCAGGATCATCTCCCAGCATCACTCAGACTATCAGGATCATCTCCCAGCATCACTAAGACTATCAGGTGGATCTCCCAGCATCACTAAGACTATCAGGATCATCTCCCAGCATCACTGAGATTATCAGGATCATCTATCCAGCATCACTAAGACTATCAGGATCATCTTCCCAGCATCACTGAGACTATCAGGTGGATCTCCCAGATAAGGTCCACATAACAAACTTAACTCAGTGTTTGAAGCAACAAGGCAAATCAATAAAATTTTTCCACAATGACTAAAAAAATAAAGTTGGTTTTAAAAATGTTTACAACGCACAACATCGAAAGAAAAGAGTGCATTTGGGTGATGCATACATAAACATTGTAACGTGTCAAGGGAGGCAATAGAAATGTAGAATATATATATAATATAGAGATAGATGAGTGCTGTAATATATATATTATTTATATATATCTATATGTATAATAAATATTAGATATAGAATATATTATATATATATATAGTATAGATATTGATATAATAATATATATATATATATATAATATATATAATATATTACCGTAAATCAAACC
>WNGS01003026.1:37151-48982 GCA_020271785.1 Procambarus virginalis | reverse complement strand
CACTGACAAGCATCCCCTGTAAAATACTGGAAGAATAATTAGGCTACGCTGGTTGCACCTGGGAACATTAGGTTTGTGAACAAGCATCAACATGGGTTCTGGACAGGGAAATCGTGCCTAACAAACCTTCTGGAATTCTATGATAAAATAACAAGGATAAGACAGGACAGAGATGGTTGGGCAGACTGCATATTTCTGGACTGCCAAAAAGCCTTTGATACAGTACCGCACAGAGACTGCTATTCAAACTCGAGAGGCAGGCGGGGGTAGGGGAAAGGTCCTAGCATGGATAAGGAACTACCTAACAGGAAGGAGCCAAAGAGTTACGGTAAGGGGCGAGAAGTCGGACTGGCCAGTAACAAGTGGAGTACCACAAGGATCGGTGCTGGGACCAATTCTATTTTCTTGTATATGTTAACGACATGTTACGGGTGTAGGTCCTACATGTCGATGTTTGCGGATGACGCAAAGTTGATGAGAAGAGTTGTGACAGATGAGGATTGCAGGATCCTCCAAGAGGACCTGAACAGGTTGCAGAGATGGTCAGAGAAATGGCTACTGGAATTCAACACGAGCAAAGTAAAGTTATGGAAATGGGACTAGGAGATAGGAGACCAAAGGGACAGTACACAATGAAGGGGAACAGCCTACCTGTGACGACGCGCGAAAGAGACCTGGGTGTGGACGTAACACCTAATCTATCTCCTGAGGCACATATAACTAGGATAACGACAGCAGCGTACTCTACACTGGCAAAAGTTAGAACATCATTCAGAAACCTAAGTAAGGAGGCATTTAGGGCTCTTTACACTGCCTACGTGAGGCCAGTCTTAGAGTATGCCGCTCATCATGGAGTCCCCATCTAAAGAACACATAATGAAACTGGAAAAGGTTCAGAGGTTTGCAACGAGACTCGTCCCGAGCTACGAGGGATGGGGTATGAGGAGCGCCTGGGGGAACTATGCCTTACGACACTAGAAAGAAGAAGGGAGAGGGGGGACATGATAGGAACGTATAAAATACTCAGAGGATTGACAGAGTGGACATAGACGAAATGTTCACACGGAATAGTAACAGAACGAGGGGACATGGATGGAAGTTAGAAACTCAGATGAGTCACAGAGATGTTAGGAAGTTTTCTTTTAGCGTGAGAGTAGTGGGAAAATGGAATGCACTTAAGGAACAGGTTGTGGAAGCCAATACTATTCATAATTTTAAAACCAGGTATGATAGGGAAATGGGATAGGAGTCATTGCTGTAAACAACTGATGCTCGAAAGGCGGGATCCAAGAGTCAATGCTCGATCCTGCAGACACATATAGGTGAGTACACACACACACACACACACACACACACACACACCACACACACACACACACACACACACACACACACACACCCACACACACATACACACATACATACACACACACACACACACACACACACACACACACCACACACACCACATATACACACATATACACACATATACACACACACACACACACACACACACACACACACACACACACACACACACACACACACACACACACACATACACACATATACACACATATACACACATATACACACACACACACACACACACACACACACACACACACACACACACACACACACACACACACACACACACGTCCTCGTAGCCGAGCGGATAACGCTCTCTGGTGGTTGTCCTAAGGATCCGGGTTCCATTCCCGGTCCGGGCAGAAACAAATGAGTTTCTGTCACCTGGTTCCTTTGTTCACCTAGCAGTAGACAGGTACTGGGAGTTAGATAGGCACTACACGTAGCATCTTGGGAATGTGTGTGTGACAGGGGAGTATAAGAAGATATGATTGAGTGAATAACAGGTCAGGAGTGAGCACATTGACAACCGACGGTTTAGAATGACGGAACCCAAGAGCTAAAAGCTCCATACAGTATGTACCAACAGTGAATACACACACACGCACACACACGTTAATAAAAGCTTTGGGTTACAGTGCGCTGTAACGCTTGAGTGCAGAGTGCATAATTCCCCCATTGTCTGGGGCCGGAAGCCTCTTAGGCTTACTGAAATACCCTCCCCCTCCCCCCCTTCCACCCAACAACTGACTCTCCCCTACTAAAACCCACAACAGTTGCATTACTCCAGGTATACTGCCACCTGATCACAGCCAGCCCTTGTATGGCAATGTGTGCCAATAGTCTCAGCCGTTGCTGTTGCTTTAGATTCAGCTACTAGAACAAGTTCCAAATATCACAGGCTATGGTGAGCCCGTGAGTCTCAGCCTGTCCGGAATCAACCCGGGTACCAGTAGATTAGGTTACAAGCAGAGGCAGCGGCCACTACTGCCCTTCCACTTTTTTTTTTTTGAGATATATACAAGAGTTGTTACATTCTTGTACAGCCACTAGTACGCGTAGCGTTTCGGGCAGGTCCCTGGAATACGATCCCCGCCGCGAAGAAATCGTTTTTTCATCCAAGTACACATTTTACTGTTGCGTTAAACAGAGGCTACAGTTAGGAATTGCGCCCAGTAAATCCTCCCCGGCCAGGATACGAACCCATGACATAGCGCTCGCGGAACGCCAGGCGAGTGTCTTACCACTACACCACGGAGACTGTGACTGTGACCTTAACCAATCCTTGTCCCAAAGTTGTCCCAAAGGATACTTGGTCATTCAGCCCGACGTCAAAGGGAGTGTGGACGAAATAGGAGTTTCTCACCATTTTTGAAGGTCATACAAAATACATTCTGGATACATGTACGATTTTAAGATGTGTATACATGTGGCTCCCAGCTCCAATTCGCGAGAATGTTCCACGGTCATACCCCCCAAAAAAAATATTTCCATTTTCTTGTATATGCTAACAAAATTAAATTATAAAATAAAAAATTACTGCCTGACCCGAAGCCCCGTAAATCATCAATAGAGCGCTGTTGGGGGAAGGCTTGATACAACCCTATGGTATATAATATATATATATATATATATATATATATATATAATATATATATATATATATATATATATATATATAGTTTTTCATTCGCATATATCCTGGGGACCATTCAGGCTTGTTCGCATATATATATATATATATATATATATATATATATATAATATATATATATATATATATATATATATATATATATATATATGCTACAGTTAAATATCCTGAGGAAACTACTCCAAGCTTGTACTAAGGAGGCACCCTTCTTGAGCCCGGATGGGCACATGTATAAGCAAGTAGATGGGGTCGCTATGGGTTCTCCCCTAGGCGTCCTGTTTGCAAACTTCTACATGGGTACTATTGAGGAAAAGTCTTAGTCGACTTGAACTTGAAACCGGCCATATACTGCAGGTATGTTGACGACATTTTCACACAGGTACCTGATGTCAGACATCTGCAGGAGCTGAAAGAAGCGTTTGAGCAGAATTCTGTGTTACGTTTCACTTACGAGATGGAGAAGGATGGGAAGCTGCCCTTTCTAGATGTAACAGTCATGGAAAGGAGCGGAGGTTTCCACACTGCAGTCTACACTAAGGAAACAAACATAGGAATGTGCCTAAATGCCAACAGTGACTGCCCAGATAGGTACAAGAGGAGTGTTGTTAACGCTTATGTCGACCGTGCTCTCAGCCACAGCTCAGAATGGAAGCAAGTCGACGAAGAACTCTGTAGAGTAAGGCAGGTCCTAGTCAACAACGGCTTCTCCAATGGTTTCATTGAAGACTCATAAGAAGGAAAGTGAAACGCCATGCAACCTCTGAAGATACAACTACACAACACCTATACCCCCTATTAGACTAGTTTACAGGAACTTCTTCTCCACAGCTCATAAAACGGAGGAAAGGGTCCTGAAAGATATTGTTAATAGAAACGTTATCCCTACAGACAAAAATCAGAAGATACAATTGACGATTTACTATAAAACCAAGAAAACTGCCAACCTACTCATGAGAAACTCTCCAGACACAAAGCAGAACGCTTTGAAAGAGACCAATGTCGTCTATGCCTTCAAATGCCCACTTGGGGACTGTAAGCCCCAAAGAACTCAATATATAGGCAAGACAACAACATCTCTTTCCAGGCGATTAACGATGCATAAGCAACAGGGCTCTATCAAGGAACATATAATCTCTTCCCACAACCAACCATCACCAGAGAAATCTTAACAAACAACACAGAAATCATTGACAGATACAGCGACAACAGGCGGCTTGACATCTGCGAGGCACTACACATCAAGAAGTCAACACCAGCATCAACAGCCAATTAACGCACAACTATATTCTACCCACTTCAAGACTCCGCTCCAATATAGAAACATCAAGAAATATGGGCCAATAGGCCTTCTGCAGTTACAGATCTATTCTTCCCTTTAGCTTATACCCATTGTTTCGTGTTCTGTGTTTGTTCTCACCTCACCCCAAACCATTGTAACATGTCACCTCACCAAATGCAGGTATAAAAAAGAAAAGCTGTTTAAACTCTGTTCAGTGTGTGTAACTAAAGTCTTTGAAAATGTAATAAGTTTACGAAACGCGCTCAAGTGTCGCGTCAGACTAAGAAATAAAGAATGAATTTTGGAATTGATTTTTCATTTACCGTCATCAGTAAAAACAAACATAAGGAAATTGAGAAAATTCGTGTTAGAATTATTAATCTACTTTTTCGGTCATATTTATAACATATGTCTACAGGAAAGACTGCTACCAAAATATACTAATATATATATATATATATAATATATATATATATATATATATATATATATAATATATATATATATATATATATATTATATATATGACAGTGTCAGACCACGAAGAAGAATTGAAACAGGAATTTCCTTAACTACTTTCGTATTTAATAATACATGTTCAGAAGGAATGAATATCTCCGCATAAACTTGAAAGCCCCCAGAGCAATATACAGCCGTATAACCCGTCCTCACACTAGCTGTTTAAAGCAGCGGCCGTCCTCCGCAGACGCATTCATGAATGTTAACATACTGTGTCAAAAATTTGTTTGTTCTCATATATAAATTAATATTATTATGCTTACAAATTCTATGTATAGTTAGGTGTAGTTAGATTAAGTGTTTTGGTTGTGTTTGGCGATTATTCAACCCGTCCTCGACTTAAGTTCATTACATCCAGCGGTCGACTCGCACAGACGCAATCATAATGTTTACATGCTGTTCATTCAAAACGGAATTTTCTCAAATATAAATTAATATTAAAATATATTATCATATGTACATATATAGTCATAGGTTAGGTTAGGTGTTTAGGTTCTGTTGGCGATTATTTGTATTTGTAGTACGTGGGTGAAGCATTTATAGCGTTGTGGTTCGAATAAAATTCGTCAGTGAAGCACTTGTTCCGGAAATCTCGAACGTAATCAGTTGTGAGTCTTGTGTAGACCGCTTTTCATTCAGAACAGGGGAATGGCGGCTGGATTAACGAGCTTGAATATTTGCATGCGAGACGTTCCTCATAAACAATGCCCAAAGTCCATTCCATGCACCCGCCAAACCCCCTGTTATGAATGAAAACGGTTTACACATGACTCACATCTGATGAAGTCCGAACACTTCCGGAACAAGTGATTCACTGAGGAATTTTGTTCGAACCACAACGCTGTAAATGCTTCACCCACGTACTACAAATATAAATAATCGCCAACAGAACCTAAACACCTAATCTAACCTATGCCAATATATACTCAATATGCTAATATATTATAATATTAATTCATATTTAAGAAAATTCCCGTTTTGAATGAACAGCATGCAAAAATTCATGAATGCGTCTGTGGGGTCGACCGCTGGATGTAATGAACTTGAGTCGAGGACGGGTTGCTGGAGGCAACCCATCCTCGACTCAAGTCCATTACATTCAGCGGTCAACCCCACAGACGCATTCATAAATTTTAACATGCTGTCATTCAAAACGGGAATTTTCTCAGTATAAATTAATATTATAATATATTAGCATATTGTGTATAAATAGGCATAAGTTAGGTTAGGTTAGGTGTTTAGGTTCTGCTGGCGATTATTTGTATTTGTAGTACGTGGATGAAGCATTTACAGCGTTGTGGTTCGAACAAAATTCGTCAGTGAAGCACTTGTTCCGGATATGTTCGAACGTCAGCAGTTGTGAGTCGTGTGTAAACCGCTTTTCATTCATAAACAGGGGGTTGGCGGGTGCATGGAATCACTTTTGGATCTTTGTTTGGAGGACGGGCTGCTGGAGGACAGGTTGTGGTACCCTGTCGGACCGAATTCGAATCCTCCAGGATCAAGACTTTACGGATGAATATTGGCCTGGGGACCATTCATTATTTTTTTGTTTCTTTTAGTTTGTACTATTAATTACAAACCACTTATTGTACTATTAATTTTATAGAGCTTTATTTTTCAGGACTCAATAAAATTATTAGTACAAAAAGTGGTTTAACTGGCGGTCCATCACTACATTCTGGTATTTTCCACTCAAACGTTTCTATAAGCACTACCTCTTGGGGAGGCTGGGCTGGCTTAGCTCACACGCCAAGCTCTCCTCTGATGACGGCAAAGTTAGGGTCAAGTAATGCAGCAGCCGTCAGATACTAGCAGCCACAAAATATGGAAGCAGGAAACCTAATTAAATTCGAGGCGAGAGCGGACAGCCTAGTTATGTCAGCCTGCCGCCAGGTGACAGCTAACTAATGTTGCTTGTTACCTCTCAACTATCAACATCCATCCATTCGTCTGTTAGAACTATATCACTTCTTTTAATTTTGATTATAATGCTGTTAGCAATGTCTAAAAATATATACTAATACCAAAATACTTTTGGTCATAAACACGTGGTGAGAGCAGACTGCTGGTGGTACTCGGCAACTGCCTGGTTCAAACACCACATTAACACTCGCCTAAAGCTGTAGTTAACGCACAAATATATTTTATTTTATTTAGTATCAAGCGACACAGACAAAATTTTGGCTTAGAAATTGCGTTACATAAACATTGCATGAACTTACCTGATTCTGGCGTGGTTGAGGGCGGCATTGAGGTAGGGCTGGCGGGAGGCCGGGGACCCCACCATGGGCGCGCCCAGGGCCTCCGCGTTCTTGTGGAACTCCGCATAGCCTCCCAGCCCCCGCCGGCTAGGCACCTGCACACTCAGCAGCTCAGCCATCCTACTGCTGGGTCTGCTTGCCGGTCTCGTCAAGAGGCTTCGTCGCCCAAACTCCGGGGGGCGTGGCCCGAATAAGGAGACGTGGCCACACTTTGCGGGTGGCTGTAGGGACCGCTTCCCGCACTGACGGCGCTCTTCACAACGTACAGGTAAGCAATGATGCTGTGTTCCCTTTGATTATTTGTTTGCCTGGCTGCAGCGACACAGCGCACGCACTCGTCCTGCTTGGGAACACAAGTCGCGCCCGCCACTGTCACCAGCCTTGTTTCCTTGCACGCACCAAAATAATCAATGCACGGATATGACTCCACTGTCACAACAAACCCCACTAAGCTGCTCCCTTTAAACCTCCCGCGCACCAGCGCCTGCAGCAGTGTGGCTTTCCCTCGAGGCTGGCCGCTTCTCCCACCTGCTCAGGACACACTTTCCCACACCACCTCTTACTGGGCTGCCAACTCCTGCAACTACCACTTAAGTCCTCTGCTGCGTTACTCTCACTGTTCACGTATCTCTGGACGTATATGTTTCTTATCTCACACAAGCTTAACCAACAAGCCGATACACTAAAGCTCAGTATATTTGGAGCTCGAACGTAGACTCGTTTAAAGTCCTTCGTACGTGATGAGAGTGACAGACCAGCAGGAGACCTCGTGTCATGCTGCCAGCTTGCAGTTCTCGTGACAACCCCAGACTCCGCAACTAGCTTCTTAATTTTCAGCTTAACTTTCTGCCTCGCCTTAATGTTCGCCTTCAAAACTCCTTCCTGGAGAGTCTCTCAGTAAACCCTTCCTTCTCCCTCACCCTCCTGTGTTCTCAAGCTCACATACACTTCCCCTTCGGCGATATTCTTCAGATCATTTGCACTGGTAATCACTTCGTGGATGCATGCCATCAACCTGCAAAGAGAGAGAGAGACGTAGTAGTTGGTTACATGGAAGCGAACGCGGCTGGCGCCATTTTTCAGGCGTGAGCCGTAACAGGGTTGCTGCAGCGGCCATACAGCACACACACACACACACGGCTCCTCCACACTCATGTGTATTAATGTATATTGATGACCAAACCACACACTAGAAAGTGAAGAGACGACGACGTTTCGGTCCGTCCTGGACCATTATCTGGTCGATTGTGATAATGGAATGTATGTTAATATATATTTTCTGGAACGGAGCATGACCCGAGTCCCGACACATGTGCTATCGTCTTATGTGATACATTTCAATGTGCTTGCAGGGGTTGAGCTCTGGCTCTTTGGTCCCGCCTCTCAACCGTCAATCAACTGGTGTACGTACAGATTCCTGAGTCTACTGGGCTCTATCATATTTATATTTGAAACTGTGTATGGAGTCAGCCTCCACCACATCACTGCCTAATACATTCCACCTGTTAACTACTCTGACATTGAAAAAGTTCTTTCTAACGTCCCTGTGACTCATTTGGGTACTCAGTTTCCACCTGTGTCCCCTTGTTCGCGTCCCCCCCCCCCCCGTGTTAAACAGAGAACGTAAGTTAATTTGCGTGTGTAAATGAGTATGTGCGCGTGCGCGCGTACCGCAGTTTTCATAATGTAGAGCTTGTGCATGATCCTGTCTCCATGCTAACAGTCTCTCCCACATGGTCCTGTCTCCATGCTAACAGTCTCTCCCACATGGTCCTGTCTCCATGCTAACAGTCTCTCCCACATGGTCCTGTCTCCATGCTAACAGTCTCTCCCACATGGTCCTGTCTCCATACTAACAGTCTCTCCCACATGGTCCTGTCTCCATGCTAACAGTCTCTCCCACATGGTCCTGTCTCCATGCTAACAGTCTCTCCCACATGGTCCTGTCTCCATGCTAACAGTCTCTCCCACATGGTCCTGTCTCCATACTAACAGTCTCTCCCACATGGTCCTGTCTCCATACTAACAGTCTCTCCCACATGGTCCTGTCTCCAAAAAGCGCATCACCCAATTGGTCTGCATCTGACACATTCACAAAATGCACGTTAGTAAGGGGGTTTATTTTCCACATAATTCATGAATGACTGCACATAAAATGCTGCACACTCTCTGACATGGTCCGCCCTGTAGAGTAACGATACATTTAGGCTGTTTGAAGCTGTTTCATGTGTCTATAGACACCTGTGTCATGTGTCTATAGACACCTGTATCTAGTGTTGCAAATTAACACAAATTAAATAATAAACGCGACAATTGTGAGAAATGTTTGAGTGGAGTGTGAATCATGACCTCCTCCCAGTCATGACCTAACATCACCCTCAGACTGCTACCACATGGAGGGTGAGGATGAAGCTGACCATCACCCTGCAAAGCACGTGGAGGCGTCCTCTGACCTCAAAGCACGTGGAGGCGTTCTCTGACCTCAAAGCACGTGGAGGCGTCCTCTGACCTCAAAGCACGTGGAGGCGTCCTCTGACCTCAAAGCACGTGGAGGCGTCCTCTGACCTCAAAGCACGTGGAGGCGTCCTCTGACCTCAAAGCACGTGGAGGCGTCCTCTGACCTCAAAGCACGTGGAGGCGTCCTCTGACCTCAAAGCACGTGGAGGCGTCCTCTGACTTCAAAGCACGTGGAGGCGTCCTCTGACTTCAAAGCACGTGGAGGCGTCCTCTGACCTCAAAGCACGTGGAGGCGTCCTCTGACCTCAAAGCACGTGGAGGCGTCCTCTGACCTAACTGATCTGTTTTGCTGCTCTTCTTAGCGCCTTGCTTTACTTTAGCTTGTGTAGTTCGTGCATGTGTATGTAGTGGTACTGGGGGGGGGGGGTATTGTAGATGCGGGCGGACTAGAGCCTTGTATAAGTACTGTATAGTTGTATTAGTTGTATGTTCGTAATCACTTCGGAATCATTCTAAGGCTGTTATGGTTTGTTCAGTCCTTTAGGTGAATTGTTTTACCTGTTCTGTTGCCTACTTAAGAACTTCTCCAATTATGCTTCGGTAGCTGTGGTGGCCGTTATCAGTATTTCTCAAGCTATCTCATGTTCGCCAGCATCGCAGGCGCTGCTGATGTTAGTGGGTTTGTGCTTGCTTCTTAAGACTGTAGGTTACGTACATTCCTAGATCCTCATTATTTGTCTGGGGAGAGAGAGAGAGCGTGTAAATGTGTGCCCGTGTACGTGTGTGTGTCCGTGTACGTGTGCGTGGAGGCTAGTATATATGTGCGTGATCGTGTGTGCGTGTTGATGCATATGTCTGTATAATATAAATAGCAACCAAACAGAAAAAAATATATAAACTGGAGCAAAAAAACTAAATAATCAACTCCTGCATGAGAGCTTCCATCCAGAACCAAAACGTTATTTCAGCTAAAAAAAAAATTATACTACCCTCCGTCACCCCCCCTCCCCCTCCCCCTAACCTCCCTCTTTCCCCTTCACCCCTCCCCCCTCTCTTGACCCCCACCCATCGCCCCGGTCTTGACCTCGCCGGGATGTCAGTCATATTAATAGTGCGCCAACCGGGCTCTGCCGCGGACAAAAGGTCACGAATCATAATGGATGAGGTCATTTCATGCATTTTTAACATATTCAAGAATACATGCAAACTGTATCCTACACAGTTGTGTGTGTGTGGTGTGTGTGTGCTCTGAGTATTAGACACAAGGAGAGAGCTTGGCTGTGTTAGAGAGAGAGAGGAGAGAGAGAGAGAGAGAGAGAGAGAGAGAGAGAGAGAGAGAGAGAGCTTCTATATGATAATATCAAGTTAAACGTGAACTATGAGTGAGGACAAGATAGAAGATCAGGAGACACTCTCCTTCCATCAATCCCATCAACTTTCAATGTCACATTCATCATGAGTCGTCCACTTTATACTGCACGTCTATTGCTGTCTGCTGTTGCATGATCATCCCTGCAAGCTTCAAGAGAGTGCAAAAGGGCATTACAGCTGATCGCCATTATGCCGACATGAAGAGCATATTGCATGAAGATGGACAGAAAAAAGGACTTCAGTGTCTTATTTTAACTGGAATCTGACTTTTATAAGCATAAATAAATTTTTATTTTTCAGTTCAATAGATTACTTTCTGCGAGAAATTTAAATAAAAAATCAGTTCTAAAGAGGACCACCTTGGCCTATCCTCGCCCAATATTAACAGCGAACCCTATTACATATATTTTCTGATTATCAATATAAGCAACATTATAAGATTACAATTATATATTTTATACATATTTTAATACAATAATATTAGTGGAACCTATATTGAATTCTTGAAACGGCTACAAGAGGACCTGCAATTTTTTTCTCTATCACGCACACACACACACACACACACACACGCACACACACGCACACACACGCACACACACACACACACCACACACACACACACACACATAAGAACGGCCTTTAGAAACTTGTGTAAGGAATCTTTCAGAACATTATATACCACATATGTCAGACCAATCCTGGAGTATGCTGCTCCAGCATGGAGTCCCTATCTAGTCAAGCATAAGACTAAACTGGAAAAGGTTCAAAGGTTTGCCACCAGACTAGTACCGACGCTGAGAGGTATGAGCTACGAGGAGCGACTGCAGGAATTAAACCTCACTTCGTTGGAAGACAGAAGATTAGGGGGGACATGATCACCACATTCAAGATTCTCAGGGGAATCGACAGG
>WNGS01003025.1:0-15037 GCA_020271785.1 Procambarus virginalis | reverse complement strand
AATATATTAATATTATATATATATATATATATAGATATATATATATACTATATATATAGATGTATATATATATATATATATATATATATATATATATATATATATATAGTATATATATATATATATATATATATATATATATTGTGACGGTAAAGTACTGGAGTATGGTGGTCGGCAGTCTTCCCTGGCAGTTGTTAAGGCCAGTGCCACATATAATAAAAAAGTAAAAAAAAAGGAAAAAAAAAGAATGACTGCGTGTTGGATAATCTGTGGTAAGGTATGGGAAGAACCCATAAAACACCTAATAATAACAATGCCTCTTTAATACACTAAGAATACAAATTAAATTAAGAGCAAAATCTTGGCTTAGTGGTGCGGACAAAAGTGGAAAAATAACTAAACTAAAACTGAATTACGTAAAGGGAGGGAGAATGTGACAGTAAATAAATAGTGTGGGAATATATGCGCTAGCTATAAACCTCTATTGATCACACGAGGTAGAGTCAACCATAGGTGTTCACAGCAGGAGCACAAAGATATATTCTGGCTGGCAGGAGCTAGCAGGGACTCCACAATGACTGGCGAGGTAATGTGATTGGCGTGGAGCGGGAGTGTGTGTTGGTTAGCGGGCCCATGAGACATGCAGGACGGCCACAAGTCACTAGGTTTGGCTGGGAGCAGGCCAGTGGCAGTTCGACCAGTTGCAGAAGCTTGGGGGGGAAGGAGGGAGTTGACAGGGGGTGTGGCTGTCTTGATATATACGTTAAGCCACTAAAAAAACTTCTTGCATATTGTTGATAACGGGATGAAGGAAAGATATAGCAGAATAAATCTCTGGGAAGAGATTATCATGACACTCTCCCCCGAAGCCTGCGGTTCTGTTGTTAGAGTCGCGTTCACGGGAGGTAGAGTGGGAGGTGGAGCTGCCTCTATCTACCTCATGCACTCTGGAGGAGGGCATCCGCGATGATGTTATCAGGCCCCTTGATTGAGCAAATCTTTAAATTGAAGCCTTGAAATTATAAAGCCCATCGCAGCAGTCGTTGGTTATAAATTGGGCTTGATGTAGGAATCTCAGAGGGTTGTGGGTCGAATAGATCGGTAGTGGACCTAGCACTGTGCAGATAAGGTGCAAAGTGTTGTAAGCTCTGGACGATGGAGAGGAGTTCCTTCTCTATAGTACTGTAGTTCTTCTGATGAGGCTTCAACTTGCAACTGTAGTAGCTGACAGGTAGAACCTCCTCGCCTCTCTGCTGCATTAAGACACTTCCGGGGCCGGTACCACTGGCGTCGACATGGAGGATGAAAGGCTTCTTGATATCTGGTGCGGCGAGAATAGCGGATTAGAACAGCGGAGGAATTTGAGTTGTTCGAAGTCAACGGTTTGCTCCCTGGTCCCAATTATACCGGTGCTTGGGACTGGTTAAGGTGATAAAGGGTGGCAACATGTGCTAAAATTCTTCACAAAACCTACGGTAATAGGAAGCAAGACCAAGGAAGCGCAGGAGGCTGCTTCCTGGTAGTAGGGCTGTGGATACTGTTGGATTGCTTGAAATGTGAGATATTAACTGAGCCAGCTGCCACTTCTCCCTATAACATGCCCCCGGTACCGCACTTTACCTTTCACAAAGGTGGACTTGCCCAAATCGATGGTGAGGCCGGCTGTCAGCAGCTTGTAGAACAATCGTTGGAGCTGGAGCAGGTGTTCGCTCCAGTGGTTGGATGCTACCACGATGCCATCCAAATAGGCGTAGGTGTTTGTCCAGCCCTAGATGAAGCAGTTGACAGGCTCTCTGGAAAGGTGGCTGGGGCATTGCAGAGTCCCAATGGAAGGCGATGTACCTGAAAAGCCACGAAACGGGGTTATAAAAAAATGGCAGACAGTACCTTACGCGCTCGATCCGTTAAACTCACCTGGTAGTAGCCCAGGTAGGTCTACCTGAGGACAGGTAGCGGGGCATTACCAATGGCATCCAGTATGTCGTCTACCCTGGTTATTGGGTAGGCGTCCTTCAATGTGACGTGGTTCAACTTCCTCTAATCCGTGCAAAGACGGATTTTTCCGTGTGGTTTGGGTACCAGGATGCAGTGTGAGGCCCCAGGGAGACTCACAGGGGGTAGCCAGTCCATGGTCCAGAGATACTGTACCCCAGCACGCATGACTTCCGTTTTGCTAGGGCTGATTCGGAAGAACGGTTGGCGAATCAGCTGGGTGTCAGTAGAAGTTGGATGTCGTGCCGAGTACAGTACAATCTTGGGGATCCTCCTCGAAACAACTCCTGATGTTCTCTGATGAGTTTGATGAGCGAAGCACTATATCGTCCTGAAAGTGATTGGGAATGTCAGTAGGGATTTCCGAATTAGAAAGCCCTGTCTCAGTGTCAGTGGCTTTCGGAAAGGAGAAGCAGGAAGGGTCTCACTCACTGTGGATATATGGACCTGTAAATGAGGTGAAATTGGTTGACACAGTGGGAGGAACCCCTGGTAGGCCTGTAGTGATTGATGTGGCACAGCTAGGTCCTTCCGCCGCCTATCGGGGGTCTCGAGACGTAGTTGAAGCTGTTCCGGCACTCCTTAACACGGTAGGGTCCGGAGAACCTGTTTCGCTAAAGGATAACCTGGGATAGGGAAATGAGGCAAGAACGAAGTCTCCTGGTTTAAACTCCCTTACTTTGCAGTGCTGGGTAACGAGTCTTAATTCTCTCCTGGGCTTTCTGTAGGTTGTTGCTAGCAAAGGATGGGACCCTCTCTAGAATTGTGTCGGAGGTTTGAAGATACTGGGGCACAATCTGATGCTCACTGAAGGTGGAGTCACGTAGAGAGTCTTTGAAGGCCTTGAGAGGTGTACGACACTACGGTCCGTAGAGCATCTCATAAGGAGATACTCCTAATGAGTCGTTGGGAAGACTTCTGAAATACACATGATGAGATCCAATTTGCCTATCCCAATCCTTTGAGGTCTCATTACAAACTTTTTAAGAGTGCCTTGATGGGTTGAGGACTACGCTCGAGAGAACCCTGGTAAGCAGGATGATAAGGCTGGACAGTACTGTGAGGTGAACCTCCTCAGAGTCCTGAAGAGATCACTGGTGAGTGCTGCACAGTCGCTCTGATCTCCCTCGGAATCATTAGGTGAAGATCAGTCTCTCACCAAGTCCAGCGTAATATTTCACTGGAAATGCTATCGGGAATCTGGTGTAGGACACAGGAGGAAGATAAGGGTGCCCTATCATATTAGGATCACGTGAGTATACTGCTGACTCTTGCCGGGAAACTGAGGTTACCCCGTCCCCATCCAATCCTTATCCTTCCAAGTGGTATAAAATCGTAATGGTTTGGCGCTTTTTTCCTGATAGTTCCCTTCCCTTCCCCTCTCACACTGTTTTAGCTCTATGAAATCACATTTGTCTCTTCCAGGTCTTTCACACTGCTAGTACTGTCTCTTAACGAACACCAGGTTGTCACGGCTTATCCACCAACCGTTGTTGGCGACGTAATTTGCAGTAATACTCAATATAATCCGATCGCACCACAAAATTTACCAGTGATTCGGGTCTGACTGACTTAACGATTCAAAAGAGCACTTTTAACCGCAACCTTATGTGAGAATTTTCTGGCCCTGATCTCTGGTTGGGCAGCGTCTTCTCTCCTTGAAGTCTGGAGTCTGAATCGCCTTGGGGCAGTCACATGCTCTTCAGGACTGCGTGACATCATCACCTGTTGACCAATGGCAGAAGCTAGGCATTTCTGCCTTTTTTGTAAACATACCTGATCGGCAATGGAATAGGTGCGCGTGCCAGAATCGTTGTTTGGTTTCCAATGCGTCCAGCGAAAGCGACAATGTCTCAGAAAGGGGAAAAAAGTGGCTGTGGTCAAATCAAATAGTTTTGAGGAGAAAGGGCCCTCCCTCTGCCCCTCCCACCAAACTATCAACCAAATTTACTCCCCCTGTGTAAGGTACCCCAGGTCTGGTCCTGTTCGACTATTTACTCTATTACAAGAGATCCATATGACCCAGTCAAAACTGATGATCTCTTTAGACAATTCATTCCAAGACGAATCCAGAGACTCAAACTAGACACACAATGGATGACAAGTAGCGAAGTTGTGCCATGCAAGCACACATACATGTAATCATAAAAAATAGAAGCAGGCATGAATTTGTATAACGAGGAAGCATATCCTCTAAAGGTAACTCATGATATAATTTGATATTTTAATTTGCTCTTTTTAAAGTGCTAGGCTGTATATGAAGAATATAATATGTTAAATAAAATTTAAATTGCTTAATAAATATAAAAAAATCCGAATTTTAAAAGACATACACTGACAATTTTGAGTAAAATGATGTCAATGATTGATCTCAATGATTGCTCCACAAGTAGATAGTGCAGATATTCCACGATTTTCTTGCAACTGCTAATGATTATTGGCTGGGCCATATCCTCACACTTAGGGAAGCATCTGATAAATCACGTGTCAAACAGTGGAGAAACATTTTACAGAACCCTCCATAAAAGAAATAATTACAGGTCCTTTGCTGTTTGTTTACAATTATTCACAAACAAAATATTACCACATGTTACTAAGTGTATTTGATATATGTTGACAAATAACAATAATTAAAAAACATTTGTAAAATAATGAACGAAACGACTTAAATATCTATTCCAGCTTTTGATTATGGCAAACCTGACGACTAGCAATCAGTTCAGAAACTATAGAAAAATAAATTATTGTGAGACAGTGAATGCATCTTTTTTCATGTGAAAGAGAAAGTTAACATAATGTTTACTAATTATCCTTATATTCATGTCTTAAGTTCCTACCAGAATAGTAAGCACCCTTCAGTCTCGGGAGACTATGGAGTTGCGCTCTGGTTGTCAATCCTGGTGCAGCGTCTGGTGTGACTGATGAGGCCAATCCGAGAGTGGCAGTCCATCCCACACCGAGCACAAACGAAGTCCGATTCTGGTCTGTCTTCCTGGCTACTGGCTTTTTCTCTGTCTCTTTGCCTCCGATTTATTGGCAAGTGACTCCTCGAACTTGGAGAGACCTCTTTGAACAGACTGCCTCCAGGCTGAACGGTCTGCAGCTAGTGTCTCCCACATAGCAAGATCGACGTCCATGGCTTTCAGGTCCCTCCTGCATACGTCTTTGTAACGTAGCTGGGGCTTGCCTGTTGGACGCTTTCCCTGCATCAGCTCTCCATACAGGAGATCCTTGTGGATCCTGCCGTCGCCCATTTAAGCATTGCGTACAAGCTGGTGATTCTTGCACTCCCAAGGACGTTGTTGTTTGTCACCTTGTCCTGCCAGGTGATGTCCAAGATGTGTCGAAGGGAGTGCATGTGGTAGGCATTCAGCTGTCTTTCTTGACGGGCACGGAGTGTCAAAGACTCAATGCCATAAAGGAGAGCGCTCAGGACACAGGCTCTGTAAACCTGAATCTTTGTATATTCAGTCAGCCTGTTGTTGGCCCACACTCTCTTTGTCAATCTGGACATGGTAGTAGATGCCTTACCGATGCGTTTGTTTAGCTCCGTATAAGAGAGAGGGTGTCAGAGATTGTGGAGTCCAGGTACACGAAGTCGTGAACGACTTCCAGTTTGGAATCGGAGATGCCGATGTCAGGTGGGGAGTCCACTCCTTGTCCCATGACTTGTGTTTTCTTCAGGCAGATGGTGAGTCCGAAAGCCTGAGAGGCCTCGCTGAAGCGGGTCATGAGCCGTTGGAGGTCTTCGGCTGAGTGGGCACTAACTGCTGCGTCGTCGGCAAAAAGGAAGTCGTGCGGACACCTCAGCCGAACCTTCGTCTTGGCTCTCAGCCTGGAGAGGTTAAAGAGCTTTCCATCCGACCTGGTCCGGAGGTAGATGCCTTCCATGGCAGATCCGAAGGCGTGCTGCAGCATAACTGTGAAGAAAAATCCGAATAGGGTTGGAGCCAGGACGCAGCCCTGCTTTCTGCCAGAGACAAAATTCGTTCGGTTTTCCCCATCGGTGGCATAATGTGTCCCAACAGTGCTTTCCTGACGGCAAATCCCACACCATGTTCTCTGGTCTCATCAGGTGGTTTTCCTTGCCAGAAGAAAGAGAAGGTCCCTCTCTCACAGATCCTGATCCAGGAGCCTGGTCTCTTGGAGAGCAACAATATCCATCTGCAGTTTTCTCAGCTCCCTATCGATGATTGCTGATTTCGGGCGTCATTGATTTCTTGCAGGTCGTCAGAGAAACCTGGTGTCAGTGTCCTGATGTTCCATGTGCCCACTTTAGGGCAGTTGATATTTTCTTTTTAAGTTTGGTATTGTTGGTGCAAAGTTGTCGGGCAGCTTGTCGGTTTTCACCTTAAACCCCACGCACCCAGTGATGTTAACGGATTGTGGCGATGCAACACCTTATTGGCTGGGGTTTGCCCAGCTTGAGGCGTGCTGTATCTTCCCAGTGGGGTGCGATGACCCCTCCCACCGTCGGAAGCAACCCCTGGCGTCACACTCTTCGCCAATTGAGCAGAAGACTTAAAACTGTTAGACTGTTGCTTCCCATGTTGGTTCGACGCTGTGAGGCGAAGCTGGAGTGTCCTCTCCAGGGCACAAAGCCTGGGTAGGTAGATATGGAGGAGAAGCTGTTACCCACGCAACAGATCCCCCTTCTCCACGTTGCTGACATTATCCAATGGAAAGGTAAATACCAATACACATGGTTCCAGCATCGTCGCAGGAGCTGCCAGAACGAGGTCGAAGTCAACAACGAACTGCCTTAGGGGCTCCAACTCCGGATTTTTCCTCGATGTTGGCTCCTGAAGCCTTTCCCAAAAAAAGGGGTATAGCCGCAAGGCAGCGGAGGTTTAAAATCAAGGTTTTCCTTCCCCTAGATGGGCTGCCTTCCCAGGCTATCGAGTCTCATCTACCCGGAGCAGCTAGTTTTAAGGCGCCAGAGGCACGCCCTCGCCCCTTCTCCTGTCGGTAATAGCAGTTCCGCCGGATTTAAAGACTAAGCCACCCGTGCAGGCCAGGAGTTGGACTTGGTTGTCAGAGGCAATTTGAGACGCATGCCGTATAGGAGCTTTTTATAGGTCATGGGAGCTCGTCCCCCATTACCACCCCAGGCTATGACAACCCCTTGGAACCAACTCTACCAATATTTGGTACAGTTGGAGAAGCTGAAGAAAACTGATTTAAAATTCCAAAAAAATTCAAATTCAAATTCTGATTCAAATGAAAAAAACTGATTCATATTCTCTACCAAGAATATGAATCAGTTTTTGCTATTATACTTTTGAAGGATAATAAGTGTTTACTTTTGTATGAGGGGATGAAGGAACGCAAAGGTATTACCGGAGTTACTATGGGGTGAACCTTGGGATAATTACTCACACACTTACCTCCATCATCTCTCTCTGCTTCCTTATGCAAACGAAGAGCCACAACAACGTGGCTAAATATATTGTGACCAAACGAAACACCAGAAAAGGAACCTACGATGACGTTTCGGTCCGTCCTGAAGTGTGGTTTGGTCATCATATCTTGCTCCCTCTCTTTTCCCTTCTTTATCTGCTTCTACCTGTCTTTGTCTCTCTTCCTCGAGCTGCCCTGCTGGAGAAAGTGCTTACAAGATTTATTCTCTGTACACACACACCGCCTAGAGGAATGTTTGTAAATGCGAGTTTAATTGTTAATAATTATTCTTTCCCTGCCTACAATCTGATTAAGATGTTAGGTCAGGTTATGTTAGGATGCCTTAAGTTGAATACCTTTCGAGACAATTAAGAGGTGATTTGCAGTGTGGAAACTGAACAATAACAAACAATGAAACAAGAAACTAGAGGCATCAGTTTAACACTAGTGCTTTGCTTGTGATGGCGGCAGAGGCAGTGGTGGTGCTCGGGTATGGCAGGTGTAAGGTGATGGATGACAGACTGCTCTATTGCAGGGTCACTGAGTCGTCCGCCGTTAGTAAACTAATTGTAAACCCGGATACGAATATCTTGGATATCAAACTTGGGAACTCTGTGGTGACTTCTTTTTAAGCCATTGGTCTAGAAACACTTTGGGGACTCCATTTTAAGTCTACAGGAAGACTTTGTATTAAAGTCTATGAGGAAGGAAATTTGCATTAAAGTCTATGAGCTATGAAATTTGCATTAACATCTATTCCTTAGGAAGTTGACATTAAAATCTATGGCCAAGTGAGTTTACATAATATGCCCAAGGAAATCCATTGGTCTAGTCTATGTCTATGATGTAGGAAGTTTGTATTAAAGTCTATGTCCTAGAATATACATTTAAGTCAACAGCACAAGAAGTTTTTACTCAAGTCTATGACCTAGGAAGTTTACATTAAAGTCTATGGCCTAGGAAGTCTATTTAAGTCTAGACTCTCTGATCTTAATTTTAAGTCTACGGGCTGGGAAGTTTACATTTAAAGATATGGGAACTTTATATTTAAACCTACCGGAATTTCATATCACATCTCTATTCCCAAAAACAAAAACGGGTCCCCTTCGTCGTACCATTTAAATTTTGCAGGAAAAGTCTACAGTAAAAAAGTTTACATTGAAATCTACAGGTAGTTTACACTTAAGATTATGGTAATTTCAAGCTTCGTCTGACACCAACATTTGAAAATGCCAAGTCTATATCACATCATTTAAAAAATATAGGAAACCGTTTGCTGGAAAGTTTACATTTAAGTCCATTGGAATTTTTCTTGACAATGAAAGGTGAATATTATGTTAGATTTCGCCCACAAAATTCTAAAAGGAACCGCAATAGTCATACTGTCTTGCCCATGTACTGAGATCGTTGGGGCTGCCATTCCCAAAGTGAGCAGTGAAGGCATAGACGACATTCGTCTCTTCCAAAACATTTTCTTAGGAGTTCGAGGACTTCTCCATGAACAAGTTTGCTGTACTCAATAACATATGATTTAAAAAAAACGCCATTATATTTAAATTAATGGAAATATTATAAAATAAATAACAATTAAATTCAAAATAATTACAATTTAAATAATGATAATAATAAAATTAATAGTAATAATAAATAAAAATACTGAAAATAATTAACATTAAATTGAAATCATAATAAGTAAAAAACAATTAATAATACATATGTAAGCAAATGAGAAAAAAAACATTACCCAAGATCATTATATATAACTGGTTTTGTTTGTTGCCACAGATCGCTACTGCACCACCAAGCCTGGTACACACACCTTCAATGGTTACTTGATTGACTGCAATTGTAACCGTGGTGAAGGGTTCAAGCTGCGCCTAACCAAACAGGATACAGGTAAGTCTCTGTCGGCCGTGATGAGGGGTCCAGCTGCACTTACAATCAATGCTTTTAAAACAATATTGTAAATGAATGTATGTTTAGTACATAGATAGTTGTTAGTTTACACAGGTTTACACTGAACTATTTATCTTCAGGCAAGTGTTAAAAACAATATAACATGAAACTCTGACAATGAGAACATAATTTAAAGATTTAATATAAACTAATTATTCAATGACTTTATAAAAACAAAATTTTCACCATCAGCAGTTTCCATGTATTTGATTCTAAGGCAAACCCGAATCAAAATCACTCCCAACACACAGTTCAATGAACATAGATCTGACTTCCATAGAACTCAACATTCCTGGCAGTAAAGCGTCTCTTTGTCACAGCAGTTCCTTCAAAATTCCAGTTATCCAGATGGGGGTCTCCCTGCTTTCTCTGCTGACTAGTTATTTTATTGTTTTATTCAATCATGTATACCTGCTGCATCATTATATATATCATTCATTCTTAAGTTGTATTTAACTTAAGTTTTTACCTCTGGGATAGTTGGAATTGCTAGTGACTATTCAGTGTAATAAACGGGAATTGATTGAGTTTGCTGGATGTACAATTCCCTTCAGACAAAAGGAACAATTCGGTTGTGAACAATTTCTTCAATTGTGAATATGGACATAACGCTTGAAATGAGATTGCAATGAGTGTCAGGACGAACACCCAAGTATCGTCTTGAACATTTTCTCCATTTACAATTAAGGTTACCAAAATCAACACTTTGAAGGTGGCATAGTTCACAGTCATGTGCGCTTAGACATTGACTGTTAACTTTACTTGCGACCAGGTATAAAGATGAACGAATTCACTCATAATGACATTGGTTCTAATTTTTAGGTCTCTAATACCATCTGAAAAGTCTGCCTTTAAAAGTACAAATTAAAAGTGCAAAGATGCCTTTAAAAGTACTTTTTAATAGTCTCTCTGCATAGTAACTTAAATTTCGTTTAGTTATAAAACGGATCGAGTGAGATAAAGGGAACTACAGCTCATTTGGCTTGATTGAAAGTAAGGTTGTTTTCTGCATTATATCTCTCACACAGTGAGAGATATAATCAAGATTTATATATCAAAATCCTATGAAGATTTACAAAGAACCTTTCGTCGGTGTGAGCAGAACTAGATCAGCATAACAGGAAACATTGACTTTAGTTGTACCTGTACCTCAGCCAGCTCGACTGGCTTTTAACTCCTTCAACAATGGATGAAGATAGAGAGCAAATTGTATAAGACTGAAAACTGTACCTTATTTGATTCTATTTTTAGTGAGAAATATTCAGAGTGGATATTACTCCAATTTACAGCTAATTTGCATACCTGATAAGAAATATACAAATATCTAGCAATGACAGGACATATTTTTCTGTTAAGTAGTTCTTTAAAAAATACTTTAATGTGTTCAGATTTGTCAAAAGCTTTGGAAACATTATGGTGATGGAGCTAGTGAGTGAGTTGTAGTACTGAAGAGTTTCCTTCCAGAACACAGTTCACTATCATCTCTAGTTAAGGGTCCAAGCTGCACTATACCGCTCACTATATGAGTCTCGGTCATCTGTCATCCAAGGACAAGAGTCACTGCTGTCCTGTAAACCTCGACCCCATACTCAAGACTATGTTTCCATTTGAGACGTGTCCAAGATGCAATACACTACCCAGCGTTGAATTAAGTCTAATATGTGCCGGGGTACGCACATACGTGAATATATATACGTCGATTAGTGTGAGTGACAGTGTACAAGATATCCTAAGTACTTAATCCTGGTAAGATCGCCAATGTCGGGGTTACCTTAGTTATCTTGAAGTTATAAGAAGTATAAGTATAAATGACCATACTTAATATCCTGTCAACGGTCGCCAATGTCGGGGTGTCTCTCTCACTACACAGACACCACCCAGTAGTATTAGCGATAACTGTTACTCACAGTAGCCCTGCGGGTCTTCACTCAATCCTCGCGGCGCCACTGTTCGCCAGGAGAGTATCCCAGTCAATCTCCAGCCGGCCTTAATAGCTAGAAGACGAGTGGGAACACAGTTCACTCTCTTTCAACCGTGTGCCCGCCCCGACAAGGGCTCTACTACTAACTGCAAGGTCGCCAACTGGTGTTTCCCGTGTCCAGTAACATGTCAGTGGTATTGTGGAATTGTGGTAACAGTGGCAAGAGCACACTAAATAAAGCTGATACAGGCAGGTATGTATCTCTATCACTCTCACTCTTTCCCACTGTTCTTTAGCAACAAGAATATGGAGGGATAATACAAATGCGAAGGTATTTTGTATTTTACTTAAAAGTTTCAAGATATCATATCCATATATCAACAGGCAAGCAGCAAGTACATGGCAGTGAGTCACTCTCTCTTCATAAAACTGGGGCACACCTGGAGGGCAATACTCCCCCTCCTGTCACTTCTCAGCTGTGCGGCTTCCCTCACTGCGAATGCTTATGTACTTGTTTCTTTGGCGTTAATCGCCTGTTTCTTTAAATTCACAGTAATTACTATATTTGCAATAAACACAATATTTGCTAAATGGCAATAGAACGCAAATGAGTCACTGCACTGATCTTGAGCTCAATTAATCATTTCTATAGCAATAACACAATAATTCACTATAATGGTGTAATGCACTGTACTTCAATAGAATAATAATAAATGCAATAAGATACAGTACTGGACTTCTCAGTAATTCCTTTCGAAAGCGATTACACAATTGATGACTGCACACATGAAAATGTTATTCACCACACAAGCATATATATATATATATATATATATATATAGATCAGTTCATCAATATCAATAATAGTTAGATAAATACTGGGCACACAGCCTAACACCAATAACTGGTACACTTTATATATACATATTCTCTGGCATAAGTTATAATATGAATGTCACATGAAAGAATCATCAACGACACAACAGTCTCTTCAATGATCGCAGGTGCATCCACACGCCGCAAATATATATACCGTGAGAGCTTTCTACAGCCTCACTTCTCACAACTGTGTCCTACCGTGACATAGACATTGGTGAGCCTTGCTCACGACATAAAAAATACTCTGGCTAAATATAGCTGACTAAAGGGGAATTGGGAGGGAAACTGAATCACCTACTTCCACCTCATTGATGTGGACCCGCCCTCCAGTGAGAGTTGAATTGTAGCTCCTGGTCCCGGCTCTCGCCTCATTGTAGGGAACGCCCCCCACACACACTGATGCTTTCTCCAGGAACCCAATCAACATCCCAAAATAATGCATCGTCTCCGTGCTCTGTCCTCTGCAGGCCCGTGCTCCTCCAAAACTTCCTGAAGGGTTGGAGTCGGTTTCCTGGCCGTCGACTTCTCCTCGCAACTACGTCTGCAGACCTACTCTCGGCTGCAGTCGTCCTGATTCCCAATTAGTTTTCTTCTTCCGCTGTTTCCCGATGGATCGGCCCAGCCACTACGTCGTCACTAAATGGATGAACTGTCTCAGACGTCACATACGTCACTGCACAGACATCACTTCTTCTTGCACAGTACCTGTCCCTTGAGCACTTGCTGCTCAACATTCCATCGATTCCCTCTTCAATCCACACATGGAATGAAGGAAGACCTCACAGCGTACTTGCAGACTTTGGGTGACGCATAAAATCCACGGGAGCAGGATATAACTGTCAAACTGACAGGACAAACTTTCGCACGTCCGACCTCCTTGACGTGCCGTGTTCGACGGGTGGCGCCACAGAGGCGCGATCTCCGGACCCCTTGCTCTCGTGACGTCATACTTGCCAGGGGCGTTTTACATTGGCTCCCTGTGCCACATCACTGTCAGTGACCAATCTGGTGTCACTAACATCATACAGTTTTGGCGGGTGAACGGAGGGACTGGCGCCATATTGGCGTCCTAAAGGGCCTAAACAACAGGCCAAAACTTCCTTCTTTTACGAATTTCTCGCCAACGCGAGACCACCACACTCAACCACACATATCAAATTGTCGCCCGCAACGTAGAGAACGCTCGGGTAAAGTGGATATGACTCTTACAGCTGGGGTGGGAGAAATATAAGGGGGGGGGGACACCGTCACTTATGTCACCCGTAGAGAGTGGTACAAACTGTACAATTAGACACATAAGTTTCATCTGTCACCCGAGCAGAAGTACAAGTCTCTGTCACCCTTTGTGACAAGTCTTAGCAGCATTGTACTGCTTAGTTTGCAAGTCTCTTCTGTACCCGTAGATATGACTTCCATGTGCATTATACCACCCAGAACTAAATCAATTATATAAGCAAATAAGTGTCGGTCGCCAGTGTAAACTGTGTTCAAATTGCACTATTCTACCCAGTCAAGAAATACACGTATGTAATTCAGAGTTGAGTCCAAGCTGAACTATTATAATCAGTTTTCATTTCTCTGTCATCTATGGAGAAGGAACAGGTCACACTATACTCACTAGTTCCCCATTGATTAAGACTAGAAACGAGAGGCTTAAGAAGAATCACAGTACCTCCCAGTGCTCAGCAAGTCTCAATCACTGGTGACGGAGGGCGCCAATACTGTTATATAACTGCCATTATTATCTGACTGTGAAAAGGTAGTAGTTTGTATAAAGGTCACACCTTAATTATTGATATAAATTAATTTTGTCAGAGGTTTAAAAACGTTGATTTAACTCAAACGATTTTAAGCCCTTTTAGCTAACGTACAGATAACAGATTTTAAAGTCATGTATGTGTATGTACTTACCTAACTGTACTTACCTAATTGTACTTGCGGGGGTTGAGCTCTAGCTCTTTGGCCCCGCATCTCAACCATCAATCAAAAGGTGTACAGGTTCCTGAGCCTATTGTGCTCTATCATATCTACACTTGAAGCTGTGTATGGAGCCATCCTCCACCACATCACTTCCTAATGCATCCCATTTGTCTACTACTCTGACACTGAAAAAAATTCTTTCTAACGTCTCTATGGCTCATTTGGGCACTCAATTTCCACCTGTGTCTCCTAGTGCGTGTGCCCCTTGTGTTAAAAAGTCTGTCTTTATCTACCCTATCAATTCCTCTGAAAATCTTGTATGTGGTGATCATGTCCCCTCTAACTCTTCTGTCTCCCAGTGACGTGAGGATTAATTCCCGTAGTCTCTCCTCGTAGCTCATACCCCTCAGTTCTGGTACTATTCTGGTGGCAAACCTTTGAACCTTTTCCAGTTTAGTCTTATGCTTGACTTGATATGGACTCCATGCTGGAGCCGCAAACTCCTGGATTGGTTTGACATATGTGGTATATAATGTTCTGAACGATTCCTTACACAAGTTTCTAAAGGCAGTTCTTATGTTAGCCAATTTGGCATATGTCGCTGCTGTTATCCTCTTGATATGAGCTTCAAAGGACAGGTCTGGCATGTTGTCAACCCCCAGGTCTTTCTCTCTCTCTGACTCTTGCAGGATTTCATCTCCCAAATGATACCTTGTATCCAGTCTCCTGCTCCCTACACCTATCTTCATTACATTACATTTGCTTGGGTTAAACTCTAACAACCATTTGTTTGACCATTCCTGCAGCTTGTCCAGGTCTTATTGAAGCCTCAAGCTGTCCTCCTCTGTCTTAATCCTTCTCATAATTTTGGCATCGTCAGCAAACATTGAGAGGAATGAGTCTATACCCTCTGGGAGATCATTTACGTATATCAGAAACAGGATAGGTCCGAGTACAGAGCCCTGTGGG
>WNGS01003022.1:11988-47275 GCA_020271785.1 Procambarus virginalis | reverse complement strand
GGCTTCTTGGTCGTCTGTTACTGGTAACAAACTCCGTACTCTTAAATGTTGTGTTTCCTCGTGGCCATCCTCCTACCACCATAACCGGCGGTGGGAAACTGCTCTGGCGAGGTTGCGTATAGGCCATACTCGCTTAACCCATGGTCACTTGATGGAGCGCCGCCCTGCTCCTTATTGTCCTAATTGAATTGTCCCTCTTACGGTCGTGCATGTCCTTCTTGAATGTCCTGACTTTCAGGATGAGCGTGTGTCTTGCTTTCCGATTGCCCCTCGCGGTCACTCGTCCCTCGATAGAATTCTTGGTGATTCGGATACTTTTGATATCGTTCGCCTTATGCATTTTTGTTCTCGTATTGGCATCCTTGGTGATATTTAGCACCCTCTGATTATTCTGCACATTTGATGGTGCTACATAGCCTTCCAGGTTTGGTGCCTTCTTTTGATAATTACTTACTTGTATCAACACATAAAGCAGGCCACAAGAATGAGGGAAGGAGATGTACCATCAGTACTGGATCTAGTATTCACCAGGAAAGAAGAAGACATATTTGACATCTAGTACCTTCCTCCCTTGGGAAAGAGTGATCACATCCTGTTAGACATTGATTATGCTTTAAGATATCATCTAGAAGAAAATGGGGACATTGAAAAAGTTGATAGACTTGATTTAAGGAGAGGTCACTATGGGGAACTTCAAAAAAAATTTTAATGAGTGTAATTGGACAGACTTGTTGCTAGGCAGGGAAGAAATGTATGCCAAATTTTGCAAAATATACAAGGAAGGCACACAAACATTCATACCAAATCAGAGATACAGGGCCAGAAAACAGAATTGGTCCAACAGAAATTGTGAGAGGGCCAGAGACCAAAAGACACAAAAATGGAATCAGTATAGGAAAGGCCAAACCCCCAAAATTACCAGCGATACAAAGATGCAAGAAATGACTATACAGCAGTAAGGAGAGAGGCAGAAAGAAATTTTGAAAAAGGGATAGCGGATAAATGTAAAACAGAACAACAAATTGCAGGTAAAGGATAATATCCAGAGGTTGAAAATGGGAAACAGATTCACGGAAAATGAAAAGGAAATGTGTGAAACACTAATGAAAAGTTCCAAAGTGTGTTTGTACAAAATGAAATCTTCAGAGAACCAGACACAATAAAAATTACAGAGAACAACATAGAGCGTATAGAGGTGTCTAGATGAAGTGGAAAATATGCTAAAGGAGCTCAGTAAGAACAAAGCAGTTGGTCCAGATGGAGTTTCACCGTGGGTTCTGAGAGAATGTGCATCCGAGCTCAGCATTCCACTTCACCAGATCTTTCAGGCATCTCTGTGTACAGGAATCGTAGCAGACGCGTGGAAACAGGCTAACATAGTTCCAATCTACAAAAGTGGCAGCAGGGAAGACCCCCTCAATTATAGACCTGTATCATTGACAAGTGTAATAGTGAAAGTATTGGAAAAACTAATCAAAACTAAATGGGTAGAACACCTGGAGAGAAATTATATAATATCAGACAGACAGTATGGTTTTCGATCTGGAAGATCCTGTGTATCGAATTTACTCAGTTTCTATGATCGAGCCACAGAGATATTACAGGAAAGGGATGGTTGGGTTGACTGCATCTATCTGGACCTAAAAAAGGCTTTCGACAGAGTTCCACATAAGAGGTTGTTCTGGAAACTGGAAAATATTGGAGGGGTGACAGGTAAGCTTCTAACATGGATGAAAAATTTTCTGACCAATAGAAAAATGAGGGCAGTAATCAGAGGCAATGTATCGGACTGGAGAAATGTCACAAGTGGAGTACCACAGGGTTCAGTTCTTGCACCAGCGATGTTTATTGTCTACATAAATGATCTACCTGTTGGTATACAGAATTATATGAACTTGTTTGCTGATGATGCTAAGATAATAGGAAGGATAAGAAATTTAGATGATTGTCATGCCCTTCAAGATGACCTGGACAAAATAAGTATATTGAGCAACACTTGGCAAATGGAATTTAATGTTAATAAATGCCATGTTGTGGAATAGGAGAACATAGACCCCCACAACCTTTATATTATGTGAGTAATCTTTAAAGAATTCTGATAAAGAAAGAGATCTAGGGGTGGTTCTAGATAGAAAACTATCACCCGAGGACCACATAAAGAACGTTATGCGAGGAGCCTATGCCACGCTTTCTAACTTCAGAATTGCTTTTAAATACATGGATGGCGATATACTAAAGAAATTGTTCACAACTTTTGTTAGGGCAAAGCTAGAATATGCAGCGGTTGTGTGGTGCCCATATCTTAAGAAGCACATCAACAACTGGAAAGGTGCAAAGACATGCTACTAAGTGGCTCCCAGAACTGTAGGGCAGGAGCTATGAGGAGAGGTTAGAGGCATTAAATATGCCAAAACTGGAAGACAGAAGAAAAAGAGGTGATATGATCACTACGTTCAAAATAGTAACAGGAATTGATAAAATCGATAGGGAAAATTTCCTGAGATCTGGAACTTTAAGAACAAGAGGTCATAGATTTAAACTAGCTAAACAAAGATGTCGAAGAAATATAAGAAAATTCACTTTCGCAAACAGAGTGGTAAACAGTTGGAACAAGTTAGGTGAGAAGGTGGTGGAGGCCAAGACCGTCAGTAGTTTCAAAGCATTATATGACAGAGTGCTGGGAAGAAGGGACACCACGAGCGTAGCTCTCATCCTTTAACTACACTTAGGTAATTACACACATACATATACTGTACATAACTAGGAAAATTGGACTCTCCCTAAGTAACCTACTCAGTAGACCGTCAATGTACTCTACCCCGTTTTACATCCTATATATTACAACCCGGTGGAATATAAAGTCTGGCAGAAGAAATCCCTCGGTAAAGCAAAGACCAGTTGACACCATTCCTCCTGGCGTCTGGTCAAGATGGCGTCTGTCTCCCTTGTATCACTAGCCCCTTGGCACTTTCGTGCATTGCCGACGAGCGTTAGTCTAATCTTTTTCTCCTGATTCTGCCCGCCGGACGAGTCCTTGCGTCGAACGGTTAAATAATTGTATAAATTTTATTTATTATTAGATTTTATTTTGGATAGTCTCAAAATGTTCGCCATGAAATTTACGTTTTTTCTAATAACCTAAGAGCTTATGAAAGAAAACGGCCTGGCAGTGAATCATCGTGGTGAGACAATTGTATTATTGACACGACGAGTATGATCGACATAGTTGTTATATTTGTTGCATGTCGAACGCATCCTTATGTGACGGTTTGTACTTATGTTCTTCTAGAACATTCTATTGCGAACACATTGGTACAAGAATTAAATAAGTACATCCACAAATAATGTCAGGACAGTGAATTGAATATACACTTTTCGATGCTTTTTAGCCGATATGCCGCCGCGGGTAACACTTGCGCCACTTCCCACACTCGTCTGGGTCAGTTGCGACATTGATTCTATATTAATATGCATATGTCCGTACAGAGAATTTTATTGCGGTTCCAATGATACCATAATCAACGATGTAGGATAAATGTGGTCTTCGCAATCATTAAGAGAGTGGAAACATTTTGTTGCTGTTTGGCGCTCTCGGCAAGTGATGTCAATAGTTTGTTATTTGGTGTTGATATTCCTTCTGCTTTGGCAGCATTTTATATGTATGTTCTTATAGACAATTCTATTGCGAACACAGTGATACCAAATTTAAATACGTAGGCCTACAATTAGTGTCGGGACAGTAAAAGAGTATACACTTTTCGGTCTTACCGCTTACGCGCCCGATACGCCGAAAGCACATAGGGTAAGTTTTTTTTACGCTTCGCCGAAAGCGCTAAAGTGTTAATACTTTATCCTTCACCACTCTATTCAACAAATCCCTTAATGACTCTATTAACCCTCAAACCGCGCATATCATATATAAATGATATCAGTGACAAAACCGAAATCGCGCACATCATTTATATATGATTTCGTGTCTAGCGCTATAATTTAAACACCCCGCCTGGGATAGGGGCAGCTATAGTACAGCCACGACTGATAGTTGCCAGATCCCACCTAGAAAAAAAATCCAGCCCAACATTTTTGGGAGTGAGAGCGTCAGTATTGCGCCAGCCACCAAGGCTGGCGCACGCAGCACGAGCTCACAGCACCGCTGTTCAGCTTGTGACCACAGCATCGCCTACAAATGCCAAAATATAAGTGATACTGCTATTATTTAGCAGTGATAGTATTACTGAAGCCCCCTGAATTTGATAAAACTGACCAGGATTCTGATAACAGCTTGATTGTGGAGATATTTAGCGCTGTGCTCGATGGAGGGAGGAGTACAGCTGTGGAGGGAGGATTGTGGCGTTGTCTTCTGACTGTGTGTGTGCCACCTTTTATTGACTGCACTCACCATACCAGCTTAGTGGTTCGCTATGGTGAACACAAATGTAGATACTTACATATAACGTGTGTATAGTGTGAAATAACAGCGAGAGGAGTAGGTTGGGAGCCGCCATTTTGGTGAGAGGAGCGTCGTCTGCAGGAATTATCGTGTTGTTTACTGGTGACCACAAAGGGTCTTTGGGCACCATACCAGCTTATTTGTACAAGTATGGTGAATAAAACAGTAGATACTTATATATAATGTGTGTATATAGCATAATAACACCACATCCAATATTGTTGGAGGAGAAATATTAGTGCGTGTGGCCTTGAGGGCGGCCGCCGATCAGCTGACTGTGGAGTAGCTACGTCTTTGTGCGTTTACTCACCATACAAGCTTAGATGTACAGTTATGGTGAACAAAACATGTAAATACGTATATATAACGTCTGTGTATAGTGAATAAATGCAAAAACAGTATTGTGGGAGGTAAATGAGGGTGAGTGAGGTGGTGTTGAGGGAGGGCGTGGCAGTGAGTGGCTCGCTGGTGTGTGGCGGCCACTCCTCGTTGCTTTTTGACTCACAAGACCAACTTTGTAGTTCGTTATGGTGAACAAAACATGCAGATACTTATATATAACCTGTGTATATAGTGTAACAACAGCAAAACTATTTGTTTATTGTTTTATGAACATAATAATTGAATCACTTATATGCACACCGGTCGGCCGAGCGGACAGCACGCTGGACTGTGATCCTGTGGTCCCGGGTTCGATCCCGGGCGCTGGCGAGAAACAACGGGCAGAGTTTCTTTCACCCTATGTCCCTGTTACCTAACAGTAAATAGGTACCTGGGTGTTAGTCAGCTGTCACGGGCTGCTTCCTGGGGGTGGAGGCCTGGTCGAGGACCGGGCCGCGGGGACACTAAAGCCCCGAAATCATCTCAAGATAACCTCAAGATAACACCATAATTTTGAGTACAGCGATGGTTCACACATTTTATAATATAAATATACCACAATTCACTGCATGGAATAATATTACTGCAAAAAACTAAGAAAAAATCAATCAGAGACATTGAAATAATTAGGAAATAATATATTTGTGGCAACTGCCGTCTGACAGCTCGGGCGGAGTAGACCTCGTCTGGCGAAGGTTCTGCCAACGCCCCTTTTTTGCCACACTTCCCTACCCTACTGCGGCTAAAATATGCTACCTACGATTTTTTTGTTATTTTTTCCGTGATCAGGGAACAAAAATAAACAATTCTATAAGACGAAAGAATTTTTTGGATTTTTTTGTTTTTTGTTGCACCTGTGGGTGTGAATTCCATTTGGGCCCCTAGCGGTTTGAGGGTTAAGTCCACTTTTCCTTCACACAGTTTTGCCTTACAACTATACATTATTCCTGAACAATATCCAGGTCAAAGGTACTATATACTTTGATGGGCCGAGTAATCTTGGTCACCAGACCCTCCCAGTTGCCAACTGCAGATTTCTTTCAAGAAAAACATTAATGCCCCCCCCCCTCACTCAACTCCTCTGTATAAATAGATAATGTGTTATAAAGACTGTCTCCCCTCATACCTCTCCACAGGAGATATGGTTCTTAACAGTGGACTGGCTTGGGAGATGTATCGCATGCTGCCTTGCATGAACATCTTGCAATTTATGTAAACTGGCATTTTAGCTTTTTACCAGGTAAATAATTTGCTCTGTTTGGCAAATTTTGAGTGTAGCTGGTTTATTGGTGCTGTGGATGCCATCAGTTGCACATGCAATGTCTAATCATATATGTTAAATGTAATCTTTATGCACTGTACTATAAAGTTTCTATATTAATAGTCTGACAATTTCTGTGGCAGGATAATTAAAGCTTTTAAAATGTTTTATATTTATCCACCTGATCACTCTCACTTTCTTTTTACAGTTCATCATCATACACAAAGAAGTGCGCGTATAGTGTCAGCACCCAGTCAGACGCATAGGTCGCTGACAGAAATATAGCACGTATAAGTGTTTCAGCACCAAGTACCTTAAAACATTCCTGAAGTGTCAAAATCAATATTGCTGTACTTGTTCAGGGGTCACACCTGAAACATTAAAGTTGTCCTTGACTGTTTAAGGTTTGTCTACTCGACAACTGTATTTGATCCTGTACAACATTGGTGCCTACTGCAGTTGAAGACTTGCCGTTTATCAGAAGCACTTTACAAGTACAATACATGTCCTGAACAGTTGATGCATTAATGTTCACCTGACCCTTAAGGTAGTGTGCATATTATATGAACAATTAGTAAGTTTGATGTCTTTGTGCATGTATTATGTTTCTCAAGTCATTATGTATTTGATTCTTGGTGCAGTTCTAGAGCTCGACCAGTTGTAACTGCTCTACTGATGTGTACATGCAATGGCTCCAGGCTACATAATGTAACAATGAAAGGTCTAGGTAGCATTTATATTATCATTCGGTGGTAGTTTTCATTAGAATCTTATTGATGAGCATTAGGTAATTACTAAAGAAAGCACACAACTAACCTGTATATCTTCAGCATTTGTGTAATAACTTATGCCATTTATTTTTCCATGCTACTTCACATAGATTTCATTTGGAAATGCACATAAAAGTTATACGAAACAGAATCTTTGTTCTTAATTGATGTCTTGTTTCTTAGCAGAAATATGTTTTGGTACATTGCATGAAAGTTAGTCCTGGATTGAAATCACAAGCATTTTAAAATTGCTCAAAGTTTAAACAATACTGAAAAAACTTTTTCATGTTAATCAGGGGCAGCTTGTTTGAAAATAGTTATTGTTTTTTGTGCATAATGTTAATTAGGGAATGTTTGCTTTGTATGTGAAAGTTCATAAAATGTGGACACTTTATGCACATTATTGCACTAAATGCTAATAAAGTATATTTTCAGTAAGAATGCCAATGGAATATTGACATACCTGTAGTATCTTAATGGTATCAGTGTTCAGTGCCTAAACAAATATATGCAAATCTAATCTAACTCATGTTAATTCATTCCAGAGAAATGTTGATGTTCAGTAATCAGTATTTAAAAGACTTAAGATAAATCTACCTAATTGAATAAAAAAAAAGACTAATTCAAGTAAGATAATGTCTAAATTTCTTCACATAAAAGGTCCTATAGCCAAAAATATCAAAGTTCACTCAGGAGAGAAACCATACCAATGCTCAGTGTGCATGAAGGTGTTTTCCAGAAATTCACATTTAACATTGCATATGACAGTTCATTCAAAAGATAAACCATACAAGTGTCCAGAGTGTTCAATGAAATTTAAATATCAGTTATGTCTAGAGAGACACGTACGTATTCATACAGGAGAAAAACTGTATCAGTGTTCAAAATGTTCAAAATCCTTTTCTCAAAGATCTCATCTAGAAACACACTGGACAGTTCATTCAGACTTGAAACTATATCAGTGTTCAGAATGTTTCAAAAACTTTAAATACCAATTTAGTCTTGCAAGACATATGCGACTTCATGTAAAATAGAAACTACAAGGCTTAATGTCCAAAGACATTTTAACAAAAATTGCATTGTACAACACACTTTATAAGGATGAGAAGACACACTAGTGGTCTGAGATTATACAAGTCCCTAAGTATGAATGATGTTACCGTTCATATAGGAAGGAAGCTGTATCAATATTCGGCAGCCATAAACCTTAACACAGAAATTTCATGCAAGAGCTCGCATGAAAATTCAGGAAAGAAGCCCCATTAGTATTTGAAGATATAAATAAAACTTGATAAAGCAGTGACAGATTATATTGATGTTCTGAATATACTGTACTGTATTGGAATTTGGATTTTGTTAACTTAAACTCTTAGTACCTGGTACTTTAAAATCATATGAATAGTGTGCTTGTAGTGTAGTATCAATTTGTAATACATTCATGTGGATCATGAAGGAATTCTTGCTATGTTTTTGTTTTGTTTCCCATAAATCTACTCAAGAAAAATGAGGTATTGTACTGGAAAGAAATTGTAACATTTAACAAGATAAGTATCAACCTAAACATAAGAGGTGAGTGAAGCATAACTGGGTTAGGATGGAAATTAAACATAAAGCTTTATTCCGTTTTGCAAATTCTGACCTGTGAATGCTGACAATACAGTATTACAAATGTTTTAGATTATTGAAATACTTCTGAACAATAATAATGAATTCTGAGCTGTTTAACCAAGTTCTGAAAGGTGGGTATTGTACAGAGTTGGTGGCAGGTATTATAACTGAACATTTCTGAATGTTAATAAGTTTTCTGTACAGAAGCTTAAAGTTGGATGTACACGCTTATGTATAGCTGTATTCTCTTATGAAATCTAAATTAGGTTTGGTATCTTAATTTCCTAATGATTTACTAGGTTCTTATTGTTGGAGTATGTTAAATTTGTTTATATCTGTGTGGATGAAACTGAGGGAACTTTGTAACTATTGCCTCTAACCAGGACTGAATTTGTAATGTGTACATAAAATGTCTTGATAGAATTGCTGATCTCAAACGATTTTAAAATCTGTGAGAGAGTATAGTCTCCAGCTTAAATGTTTTATGTAATTAAACCCAAAGAAGTTGTAATGGTGATGCCATCTTGCACCTTTTAGCTAATTTAAATTGTTATCCAGATTCTGTAATTTGCATTCCCAAGTATTTTTTTTAATAAACACTTATCATATAAAGAATATAATCATTAAAAGTTTAATTATCATTAGGAATATGTACAGAGTAGAAATTTGGTTTGGTACAGTAACTTCCTAACCTGCTGATTGGAAGGAATGTTTGCATTGTGTTGCCATGGAGACATATCAACAAGTCATTTTCCCAATACTGTAGTATGATCATTACACGTGTAATATTGTTTTGTGTGTAATATGTTCAAATTTATATTATAATTTGAGGCAGGACAAGGTCTATTTTATCCATGAGCATGGTCATGTGATGCTTTACTGTCAATCTGTCATGTGATTCCTAACGTTCACAAATGGTTAAGTTCCTGTGGTACATAATTGAGTGTGTGTATGGATGGAGTCATGTGGGAGATGGAGAGGAGGATCAGTTTAAGCCATGCCAAGTATAGATGGAGTACATAAAGGTCATAAATATAAAGTACGGGGCTGCCCTGAATATTGGTATACGATGAAATAACTCTGGTCTGCTACCTGTGCTAACCCAGGGTTCACATTTTGACAAAAGCTTTAGTTTATAATACATTTACTTCATTTATAGTTTACCAATTTAATTTACCACTGAATATACTGCATCTGTTTTTCCTAAATATTGTGTACTATATAATAAAACACATACAACCACTGCTTGTATTTGTTCACTCAATATGATCTCTCCTAACTTAATACACTTTACTACGCCCTGGACATAACCGTATGTCCAGTTTCGTCTACCCGCTTCTGCACAGTGGACATAAAATGATGTCCCCAAAAAGTATTTGTATAAAATTCAATTGTAATCCGATTTACTTTGGGTTTATTTCGAACTGCGCGCCATGAAGTTCTCTTTCTCACCACTAGGCCGCATGGTACAATAAGTTCATGAAAGGTGTGGACCACTTCGATCAAATGGTGAAGTATTACCATTTTACCAGGAAAACTCACAAGTGGACCAAAAAGATAACGTTTTATTTCCTGTAAATGGCATTGCATAATGCCTTTGTTTTGTACAAATACAACACAATTGATCAAAAAAAGCTAACATTGCTACAGTTTCACGAGGTGGCAATTTGGGCCCTATTGCACTGGGACCCGGAAGATTGGCCTCAAACAGCAACAGTATCTCAACACTTGCAGCACGCTCCAGACATAAATGATGACACAGGTCCTGCCTATGCTGACGCCGTGCAAACTTCCGGACCATCTGGTGTGAGGCGGCCTTTGTTCACTTCAACCCCTCAAGCTGAAGCAGCAACCGAATCAGAACCCGAGATGTCTGGCACACTGCCATTTGACGAGATGGTTTTGTCAGATGACTAACTCTGACTCAAATGTTGAACCTCCAGCGAGAAGACATGGCCCTATTGTCGATTCTGAAAATCGCATGAACTACAAACTGAAACGAGTATTTTGATACCAGAATGAACAATGTATCACATAAACTGCCGTAAGTAGACTCGAAACTTCATAGATTTTTTTTTGGGTGTAGCGTGTGTCTGCACGAGTGTCCCAAACGGGTTGCAGGTGGGTGACTATAGCCGTTTATATTGGTAATGCTTCCCCCATACCATGTATCATATGCATATGTCTGTTTAGGGAATTTTATTCTGATCAATGTACAACCAAAAATAACTGTGTGCAACTAGTATAAACTTGATAAACATACCTTGAGGTGCTTCCGGGGCTTATCGTCCCCGCGGCCCGGTCATCGACCAGGCCTCCTGGTTGCTGGACTGATCAACCAGGCTGTTGGACGCGGCTGCTCGCAGCCTGACGTATGAGTCACAGCCTGGTTGATCAGGTATCCTTTGGAGGTGCTTATCCAGTTCTCTCTTGAACACTGTGAGGGGTTTGCCAGTTATGTCCCTTATGTGTAGTGGAAGCGTGTTGAATAGTCTCGGGCCTCTGATGTTGATAGAGTTCTCTCTCAGAGTACCAGTTGCACCTCTGCTTTTCAACGGGGGTATTCTGCACATCCTGCCATGTCTTCTGGTCTCGTGTGATGTTATTTCTGTGTGCAGGTTTGGGAGCAGCCCCTCTAATATTTTCCACGTGTAAATTATTATGTATCTCTCCCGCCTGTGCTCAAGGGAATACAGATTTAGGCTCTTAAGTCGGTCCCAATAGTTTAGATGTTTTACCGAGTGGATTCTAGCAGTAAAGGACCTCTGCACGCTCTCCAGGTCAGCAATTTCACCAGCAGTGAAAGGGGCTGTCATTGTGCAGCAGTACTCCACTCTAGAGAGCACAAGCGTTTTGAAAAGTGTCATCATCGGTATAGCATCTCTAGTGTGAAAAGTTCTTGTTATCCAACCTGTCATTTTTCTTGCAGTTGTGACGGCTACTTTATTGTGTTCTTTAAAGGTAAGGTCTTCCGACATGAGTACACCCAGATCCTTTACATTGCCTTTTCGTTCTATGTTATGATTTGCCTGAGTTTTGTACGTGGTTTCCGTTTTTATATTTTCATTTTTTCCATAGCGCATGAGCTGGAACTTGTCTTCGTTAAACACCATATTATTTTCTGTAGCCCATAGAAAGACCTGATCTACATCTGACTGGAGGTTCGCCGTGTCCTCTATGTTGCCTACTCTCATGAAGATCCTAGTGTCATCTGCAAAGGATGATACAGTGCTATAGGTTGTGCTCTTGTCTATGTCCGATATGAGGATGAGAAAAAGTACTGGAGCAAGCACAGTACCCTGGGGGACTGAGCTCTTAACGGTTGACGGGTTGGATTTTATTTTGTTGACTATTACACATTGGGTTCTGTTGGTCAGGAAATTGTAGATCCATCTGCCTACTTTTCCGGTAATTCCTTTTGAGCGCATTTTATGGGCAATAACACCATGGTCACATTTATCAAAAGCTTTTGCGAAATCTGTGTAAATTACATCAGCGTTTTGTTTGTCTTCCATAGCATCTAATGCCATATCATAGTGGTCCAGCAACTGCGACAGGCAAGAGCGCCCTGTTCTGAAACCATGTTGTCCGGGGTTATGGAGATGCTGTGATTCCATGTATTTTGTGATCTTACTTCTTAGCACTCTCTCAAAATTTTTATGATGTGCGATGTTAGTGCTATCGGTCTGTAATTTTTTGCCTCTGCCTTATTTCCTCCTTTATGAAGTGGTGCTATCTCTGCTGTTTTTAGTATATCAGGAATAACGCCAGTATCTAGGCTTTGTCTCCACAGAATGTGAAGGGCCTGCGATAGTGGTTTTTTACAGTTCTTGATGAATATGGAGTTCCAAGAATCCGGGCCTGGTGCGGAGTGCATAGGCATACTGTTTATGGCTTCTTCAAAATCCAGTGGGGATAGGGTGACGTCTGATATATGATTTGATGTTGGTATCATATCCATGAAAAATTCATTTGGGTTATCGATCTTTAGTGCGTTTAATGGCTCGCTGAAGACAGAGTCGTATTGCTTCCTCAGTAGCTCGCTCATTTCTTTGTTGTCATCGGTGAAAGTTCCATCTTCCTTTCGCAGGGGCCCGATACTAGATGTGGTTTTTGATCTTGATTTTGCATAGGAGAAAAAATATTTCGGGTTTCTCTCTATTTCACTGATGGCCTTTTGCTCTCTTTCCCTCTCCTGCGTTTTGTATGATTCTTGTAGCTTGAGTTCAATTTTTCCTATTTCGCTACCTAACCTTCTTCGCCGTTCCTGAGATAGGGTGCGACTCTCAAGTTGTACCGCGATTCGTTTTCTTCGCCTATATAGGGAACGACGTTCTCGTTCCAATCTGCATCTCTTCCTCTTTTTTCTTAGGGGGATGCGGTTTGTACATATTTCTAGTGCTACTGAGCTTATTTTTTCCAGGCACTGGTTCAGGTTCGCATTTCCTAGCTGTTCTTCCCAGTTTATTTCTGTGAAGTCCTGGTTTATTTGCTCCCAGTTTATCTGTTTATTATTGAAGTTGAATTTGCTGAAATCTCCTCCACCGGGAATCTGGACTGGTTTTGAAGGTCTATTCCCCATGGTTGTCATAACTTCAATTAAGTTGTGATCTGAGTAACAGGTATTTGTAATCATTATGTTCCTGATCAATTCATCATTATTAGTGAAAATGAGGTCCAGCGTGTTCTCCTTCCTGGTTGGTTCTACTATTTGCTGGTTTAAGGCAAACCTGTCGCACATCCGTAGCAGGTCATTTGCATGTGCCTGTTCATTAAGGCTACTTCCTGGTATTCTTTCTGATATTACTGTATTAGCCAGGTGCTTCCATTTCAGGTGCCGTAGGTTGAAGTCCCCAAGCAGGATGATGTTCGGAGCTGGATTTGTGAGGTTTTCCAAGCAGTGTTCTACTTTCATTAGTTGGTCTTTAAACTGCTGAGGGTTTGCCTCCGTGACTTATATACAAGGACAATAACTACATTTATAATCTCTATTTTGATTATCAGCACTTCCACCATATCATTTGAGGTGTTTAGCAGCTCAGTACAGATGAGTGTGTCTTTGATGTATAGGCTGACCCCACCCTGAAGCCGGTGTTTCCTATCACATCTGAAAAGATTGTACTCTGAGATCCATATTTCACCATCATGGTAGTCCTTTGTGTGGGTTTCTGTTAGGGCTGCAAACACTGCATTTGCCTCATGAAGGAGACCATCTATAAAGTGAACTTTGTTGGATTTGCGTGTTTTTATACCTTGAATGTTGGCAAATATAAATGATGTTATCGTGGTAGTGGAAGTGCTGGATGCCTTACTTGGTGTTAATATCTGAGGCTCTGGTAAGGGGCCACTGTGTTTGCGTCCAGGGTGTGTTGTTTTCGAAGTGATTCGTCCAGTTTCGGTAGTGGGGCGAGTGTTGTGTGGTGTAGTACCTGTGTGTTTTGTTGGTAATGTGTATTCCAGACTTGTGGGTATCTCCCTTCCCCTCTGTAATCCTGTGGTGGTTCCATCTGACTGTTCCTCTCTCTTATATTTTCTGCTCTGTTTCTGCCTTCCTCTAAAAAATTGCCAGTAGTGTCATACTGATTTTCCCGTCTATAACGTTGTGTACCTCTCACGTGGAATTCCGGACACTGAAGATTGTAGCATTTTTTGTCCCTAATTGAAAATTGACATAATTTGGGGTGGAAGTATCTACACCCTGTTCCAAAACGGCATGTACCCCTCGCCAACATGTTCCTGCATTTTCGAGGATGCAGAAAATGGCATTTTGTTCCTAATTTTCCATATTTGCATATTCCTTTAGCGTAGAATTTGCAAATGTGTTCCGGTTTTGCGTTTTTCAAGGTATTTATATCTGTGTCTGTCTTGTCTACCTCTTTATTGGAGCCATCTCCGCTTTTCGTCCCAATTCCTTCATTTATGCACTCTGTCTCACTGTTGCTCACATCGTTTATATTACCTGACTCTGCAATATTGCTGCTATTATGTACTACAATACCCTCTTCCTCCACATTACTGCTGCGGTTCTCTAAACTATCTGTTCCTGGGTTTTGGTCGTTAACCAATGTTGTCTTATCCCAGTCTGCATATATCACTGGTAGCTTGTCTGTGAATGGTAATCTCTGTGACTCGGGAATGTTTTTCATCAGTTTAGTTATGTTCTCTAACATTAATCTGTCATCTTTGCAGACCCAGTAAATTCCTTGCCTTTTTGTGCATCCTGGAGATACTTCTGTACAGCCCAGGTGAAATCTCATGTTACAGATGCAACACGTTACGCCACATTACGTTTTCCCAGTACTCCCGAGCACTCGCCACACCTCTCCATTTTCTGATGTATTGTTGTATTTGTGGTTTACTGTGTGGATCACTTGTTGATGTCAGTCCTTTTAACTCTTTATAAAGTTATATGTATATTTTTTATATTTAATATTTATAATACTATATGTACCGTAATTTGTAATATTATGTATGTTATTTTGTTCAAACTTTATGGCAGGTACTTAGCGTAGGGTAGCGAAGCTGGTCCCCGGTGCGGTACAGGTGACCTCTTGTCGTCCCAGGTTGATGTCACGAGTTTCCAGCTACTCGATTTATAACACTGATTTTTCTTTGCTTGTATTCTTACAAGGGATTTTCCGCCTAATTTCCGCTTGCAATGGTATTCACTCACTTTATTGCTAATTATTAGATTCACATTTCCATAGTACACTATATGATTTCCGTATTTTATCCCTGTGGGACGTGCCCGGGGTAGGCCTCGCGTGGCTTGTGGAAACAGCCTACTGATGCCGCTTCTTGCCACTATTCTATATTTCTAGCATTCTATATTTATAATATTCTATGCACGATTTTCCTTCACTTCCAACTTATATGTTGTTGTGGTACCCGTTCCACTTCACTGTTCCACGAATCACCGTTCACTATTTTTTTTCCTCATACACGCACGTACACAAAGCCTCATGCACTGGCCCACACGTGGTCTCCCGTTTATTATCTATTTACACAAAGTTCCGTTGATAATGACTGTTTTCAATTTTCCAGCGGGTCACTATGCACTTGTTATGCCTGTAATCGGTAATCCAAGGCTGTGGTCCTAAGAAATCCCGGTTAATGTCACGATTTTAACGGAGCGCGCGCGGTACGACTTCCCTCCCTTNGTATTTACTGAGTCTGTATAACCAGGTCTGGGAGTCGTCCGTCCGTCCCTGAGGACTGCTCGATGCCATTGTACTCCCTATTTGGAAACCAGGGTCTCTCGTACGTCCCCTAAGACTCCGCCCTATTGCTCTCACGAGTTGTGTTTTGCAAGCTCTTTGAGCGTATGGCAAATGTCCGTCTGATGTGGGTTCTTGGAACACCATCGCCACCTCTCTCCTTCTCAATTTGGTTTTCGCAAGTGCCGCAGCACGACTGATTCCTGGGTGACTTGGAGGTCTATATTCGTACTACTGCTTTTGCTGCAAAGACCTCCATTGTTGCTGTCTTATTTTGACCCGGAAAAGGCTTATGACACGACTTGGAGATACCATATTCTGTCCCAACTTCGTTCTTTTGGCTTCGTGGTATCTCCCTCTCTTCCTTCAAAGCTTCTCTCTTGTCGTACTTTCGAGTCAGGCTTGGTGCCACTCTCTCTGCCTCTTTTCGGCAGTATGAAGGTGTGCCCCAAGGTAGTGTTCTGAGTACTACTCTTTTTCTGTTGCCCTCAATGGTCTTCTTTCCTCCCTTCCTTCTGGCATCTTCTCTGCTCTTATGTTGACGATCTTACTCTTTGCTGTCGGGGTGTGATTCGCCTCTCCTTCAACGGCGGCTTCAACTTGCGATTGATGCCGTGTCATCTTGGGCCACCAACATTGGCTTCAAGTTCTCTAGTACTAAGACTTGTGCCATGACTTTTACTCGAAGCGGGTCGTTCTTCGTCCCTCTTTGTCACTTTATGGTCATCCCCTGAGTACAAAGATTCCGCGAAGCTTTTGGGTTATTCTTTGACACTCATTTGTCTTGGTCGCCCCATTTCTCTTACCTCCGTTTGAATGCTCTAAGGCCCTTACCTACTAAGGTTTTGTCCCATACTTCTTGGGGAGCGGATAGGCGCATGCTCCCTATTTGCATTCCTCTCTCGTCCTGTCTAACTCGATCATGGTTGCCCTGCTACTCTTCTGCTTCTCCTTCTACTCTTCGCCTCTTGATCCTTTGCACCATACTGGTTGCGCCTCAGCTCTGGTGCTTTTCGTTCAACTCCTACCCTCAGCTTGTACGCTGACACTGGCTTTCTGTCTCTCCAGATCGCCGTGATCGCTACAGTCTTCGCTATCTTGCGCATCCTTACAGCATCCTCACTCTCGCCTCTATCGTGCTTTGACTTTTCCCCCCTCCGTAGTTCCTGTTTCTTCTTCACCTCCTTCCTCTTTCTGTCCATTTGTCTCGCTTACAGGATTCTCTTTCAGCTCATATTACGAATGTTTCTCCTCGTATTGTTCCATCCTTGCCCCCGTGGAGGGTCCCCCTTCCCAAATTTTGAACTTCTCTGACCCACATCACTAAAGCTTTTACCCCTCCTACAGTTCTGAAATGCCTCTTCATTGAATACTTTTCTTTTCACTCCCACTCTGTTCCCATCTTCACCGATGGGTCCAAGTCTGCTGAGGGTGTGGGCTACTCTGTTGTTTTTCCTGACCACACTTATATGTGTTGCCTTCCACCGGAGGCTAGCATCTTCACAGCAGAACTTTATGCTATTCTCTATGCTCTTCGTCTCCTGCTTTCTCGCTGTCAATCCTCCTTTGTGGTGGTAGCTGACTCTCGTAGTGCCTCATGGCGTTAGGGTCCTTTAATCCGGTTCACCCGGTGGTTGTCGAGATTCAACATTGGCTGTTTCTTATCTCCAGTAAATTTAAGTCAGTTGCATTTTTCTGGGTTCCCAGCCATGTTGGTGTCTCTTTAAATGAGCGTGCAGATGGTGCCGCTAAGGAAGCTATCCGCGCTTGTCCCATCTCTCGTAAAAGTATTCCTTATTCCGACTTTTACCCAGTTATTCATGCCTCCATCCTTGCCCGCTGGCAGAGTTGCTGGTCTTCTGTTATTGGTAACAAACTGCGTACTCTTAAGAGTCGTGTGTCCCAGTAGCCTTCGTCCTGCCACCGTAATCGGCAGTGGGAAACGGCTCTGGCTAGGTTACGTATTGGCCATACTCAATTAACTCAGTCACTTAATGGAGCGCCGCCCTGCTCGTTATTGTCCACATTGCATTGTCCCTCTTATGGTCGTGCATATCCTTGTTGAATGTCCTGACTTCCAGGACGAGCGTGTGTCTTGTTTTCTGACCGTCCCCCGCGGTCGCTTGTCCCTCGATAGAATTCTTGGCGACTCAGATACTTTTGATATTGTTCGCCTTATGCGTTTCTGTTCTCGTATTGGCATCCTTGGTGATATTTAGCACCCTCTGATTATCCCGCACATTTGATGGTGCTACATAGCCTTCCCGGTTTGGTGCCTTCTATTGATAATTACTTAAACACACACACACACACACACACACACACACACACACACACACACACGCACACACACACACACACGCACACACGCACACACGCACACACGCACACCCGCACACGCACACGCGCACACACGCACACACGCACACACACGCACGCACGCGCGTACGTACGTGTGTGTGTGTGGACACAAGTGGAGTACCACAGGGTTCAGTTCTTGCACCAGTGATGTTTATTGTCTACATAAATGATCTACCAGTTGGTATACAGAATTATATGAACATGTTTGCTGACGATGCTAAGATAATAGGAAGGATAAGAAACTTAGATGATTGTCATGCCCTTCACGATGACCTGGACAAAATAAGTACATGGAGCGCCACTGGGCAAATGAAATTTAATGTTAATAAATGCCATGTTATGGAATGTGGAATAGGAGAACATAGACCCCACACAACCTATATATTATGTGAGAAATCTTTAAAGAATTCTGATAAAGAAAGAGATCTAGGGGTGGTTCTAGATAGAAAACTATCACCTGAGGACCACATAAAGAATATTGTGCGAGGAGCCTATGCCACGCTTTCCAACTTCAGGATTGCGTTTAAATACATGGCTGGCGATATACTAAAGAAATTGTTCAGGACTTTTGTTAGGCCAAAGCTAGAATATGCAGCGGTTGTGTGGTGCCCATATCTTAAGAAGCACATCAACAAACTGGAAAAGGTGCAAAGACATGCTACTAAGTGGCTCCCAGAACTGAAGGACAAGAGCTACGAGGAGAGGTTAGAGGCATTAAATATGCCAAAACTAGAAGACAGAAGAAAAAGAGGTGATATGATCACTACATGCAAAATAGTAACAGGAATTGATAAAATCGATAGGGAAGATTTCCTGAGACCTGGAACTTTAAGAACAAGAGGTCATAGATATAAACTAGCTAAACACAGATGCTGAAGAAATATAAGAAAATTCACTTTCGCAAACAGAGTGGTAGACGGTTGGAACAAGTTAGGGGAGAAGGTGGTGGAGGCCAAGACCGTCAGTAGTTTCAAAGCGTTATATGACAAAGAGTGCTGGGAAGACGGGACACCACGAGCGTAGCTCTCATCCTGTAACTACACTTAGGTAATTACACACGGAGACTTGTGACTATGAGCTGGAGGAGGCAGGAGTCACACTGCAGCAAGCTCCTGGAAATATCGAATTACCTAAGTATTGGGAACTGGTTGAGGGCTACAGTGGTGTCCCAGGTTACATAAAGGTTCAGGGAAATGTAAAAGCAAATAAAATACAATAAAAAAGTAAAAATGAGTGAAAATAGCTGAGTGGGAAAGTGTTTTGGTTCTAGTGCAAAACAAAGGTGGCCGTCGCCGCCGCCACCACCACTGGGAATGTAGACCCACCAACAGATGATTGTTTCAAAGGATTCTCACCACAAGATGTAAGGAAAGGAGGTGTTCTTGGCAGGTTAAAGATAATTGAGGATATGCAAAAGAAGTATGAAGAAAAAGGGCTTAAATTGGAAGAGGACAATGGAGCTCTTAGGAGTAAGCTTTGCACTCTAAAAGGGAGTATGCTTCAGCAAGGTATGATTATTACTGCATTAACAGAGAAGGTACCAAATCAGGAGGAGCAAATCAAGGAACTAGTGAAAGAAAATGAGGTGTGGAAAGTGAAGTGTGGTGACTTTGAAGAAATAATCAAGAAAATAGACTCATATGGTGAACAACTCCAAGGGAGCCTGAGAGCTAATATTAAGTTAGGCAAGGATCTCCAACTGGAAACTTCACTGAAAACTCACATAGAGGAGGTGTATAGAGAACTAGAAAAGTATAAAGAAGAAATAAAAGTGACATATGCTCAAGTTGTAAAAGAGAAAGAGACTATCAAAGAAGTGTGTTCAGAAGTCAAAACCAAAAATGACCAACAAGAAGCAGAAATTAGGCAAGCAATTAGGAAAGAACTGGTTACCAACAGTAAACTAGTACAAAACACTGCAGACAGAAGTAAGTCCATAATAATTTTTGGATGTTTAGAAAGGAAATTTCATCTAGGGTGGACCAAGCAGCAGAAGAGATGAAAATCATAGAGAAAATAGTAGGTTTAGGAGAAGGCTCAAGGGAAAATGTCTGATTTTAGAAGAATAGGAAAATATGAGAAAGACAAGAACCGCCTCTTAAGGATGACGTTTAATGGAGTGAAAAACATGATGGAAGTGCTTAGAAAGGCCAGGAAATTGCAGAGTGATGAGGTTGGCAAACTTTGGTCAATAAGACAAGACCTCTCCAAGGAAGACAGAGAAAAGCTGAAAATGAACCTAATTGAGGCCAAACGTCTAAATGGGAATAGAAATGAAGAAGACAGAAATTCTTTTTTGTACAAAGTGACAGGGACTGGAAAGCTTGTGAAATGGTACATAAAAACAAAGCAACAAGATCAGTAGTGGAAGAGGGAGTAAAGAGCAAAGGAAAAGGGAACATGTTCCTGAAAATTGTATTTACCAACATTGATGGAGTGAGGTCAAAAACTTTGGAATTGCAAGATATACTTCAGCTTAGGGTCCCAGATATTGTCGCATTATCAGAGACGAAACTTGAAGGAAATATATTAAATGAAGTCATATTCCCAAGAGGTTATTCAGTTTGGAGACGTGACAGGAAAACTAGGAAGGGAGGAGGAGTGGCTGTACTGGTGAAAAAACACCTGAAGGTAAGTGAGTTAATATTTGAGAACCCTCGAGATATTGACATAATGGCGTTGCAGATCTGGAATCAGAATGATAAGCTGATAATTTTAAATGCCTACAGCCCACCAGCAAGCAACACATGGACAAAGGAAGAACTGGATGACAAACGAGAGGGCCTCATAATGGTCATGAGAGATATTATTGTACAAGCAGATAAAGATAAATCACGACTGTTGATACTGGGGGACTTCAACTTTAAAGCAATAGACTGGGAGGCCTATAAAGCAAGAACAGAGGACTTTTGGACATGAAGATTTGTGAACCTCATTCTGGAGACATTCTTGTATCAACACCCCCCCTCCCCGCTCGGCTCGTTGCTGCCGTGAGAGGGGCTTAGTGGGCGGCTGCTGGAGTGTGATGCTCCTTGGGACAGTCCTCTGTCCTTTTCTAGCCTTGTGCTCTTGCTGCCGTCCTCTCCAATTATGCCGAGCACCTTTTCCTTTTCCTTCTGTTTCGTTTTTCTCCCCCTCTTCTCCTATCTGCTTGTCGTTTCCTGCCGACCTTTTGCTTGTTTTGGATCTTTCTTTGGACTTCTTCTATTTTGATGCCCGGGTGCTTGAGGAGGCATACTCTTGCACCCGTAGAACTGTAGTACCCAACGTCGAGAGCGAGGGGAACCTTTTATTGTCAATCCCCCTTTCGTCACTGAACCCGATCTCGACGGACTGTCGGTTCTTAAGGTGGCGATTGTGGGGCGTATACTCACGACGCACCCCTAGGGGGCCCCGGCATGATCGGCGATAGCTTCTTGTCGGGTGTCCTGCCTCTAATTGTGGCTCCATGGTGGGTGTGGGGGCACATTCGTGAATGAATGTTTTTTTCTCGTAACGATGAAAACTCTTGTTTCAACTGTTTCTGCTTTATCTTCTCAGGCTCGTGGGGTGGGCGACCAAGCCCCCGAGTCGGTCCGTGTTGGAAGACCGGGCTCTGTAGCCTCCGCTGCATTGGGCCCCGACCTTGCTCCTCCTTTGGCCTCTCTGACTCCTCCCCTCGGCTCCCCTCCCTCCTCTGTGGTTGGGTCGAGCCCCAAGCCCCCGTGGTGACTACCTCGTCCCCTGGCGCGGCTCCATCTCTCGTTGTAACTACTGCGCCTTTTAACCCCTCTCTCTCTAGGGGTTCTCACCGCCGTCCTCGTCTCGGCCGCCCTCGCTCGATTCCTTCCCGTTCTGATACCTATCAAGCCTTGTTTGGTCCCGCTTCGTGAGACAAATATTTTGATCTCCTCCCTCTTGATCCTGCGCCTCCTGACGATTTCTCCCTCCATCGACATCTCGTTGATTCCGTGGATGCCTCCGTTACTTTCAACCCCACTCGCCTCGGTACACGTGTCGTCGCTGCTCCTTCTCAGGATGCTGCTTCCCGCTTGGCTGCCTTATCCTGCCTTGGCGAGACCCCTGTTCGGGTCTCTAAGAACGCTCAGTTGAATGCCAGTGTTGGCACTATTCTGCTCCCGCCCCATGTTGCGACCGGTGTTCGGGATCTGTGAGACTGCCACGACGATATTCGACATATCCTTGCTGCCCAGGGCCATTCTATTCTCCAGGTGGACACGTTTACTCGTCCCCCTCGTGGTAGTCGCCGTCAACCCCTTCAGGTTGTGAAGATTACCTTTGATGGTAGGACCCTTCCACCCTCTGTCATTCTTGCTGGTGCCAGGTGCTCTGTCCAGGAGTACATTCCTTCTCCTCGGCTCTGTAACAAGTGCTGGAGGTTTGGGCATGGTGCCCTCCGCTGCTCTGGGACTGTCTCTCTGTCCTTTGTGTGGTGGCGAAGGTCACTCTAAGTCGGAGTGCACTTCTCCCCAGGCTCACTGCCTCAACTGCGGTGAGGCCCATCCTACCTTCTCCCGTGCATGTGTCCATTACAAGCTTGAGGCAGCCGTCTTCAACTTGAAGCACCGGGAGCGTTTATCTTTTCCTGAGGCGAGGCGCCAGGTTCGCCGGCTCCCGCCTTATGCTAATATCTCTTATGCTCGTGTGTTGCGCTCTTCTTCTCCTCGTCCTTCCCACCTTCCTCAGACTCACAACCGTTTCCGGGCCTTGGACCCTGATACGCCCACTGCCCCCTCCTCTATTCCTTTGAGTCCTGTCCCGATGGGTCCCCGTCCTGGTTCTCTGTCTGGAGTTCCCCTTCTTTCTACCCAGTCTGTCGTGTCTCCTGTGTCTTCTTCCTCATCTCCCTCCGATCCTCCTTCCCATCCTTCTCCTCCATCTATTGACTCTCCCCGCCGCCTGTCGGTGCAGGCGGATGTCCATCGCTCTCCTAACGGCCGTCGTGTGTGCTCTCGTTCGGCTTCTCCTGTTGAGACACTGGAATCCGTTGCCAGGTACGTAGTTGCTGGGACACAGGTCTCTTTAAGTCAGAAGCGTAAGCCTGGCTCCTCTCCTTCCTCCTCTCCGGCGGGTAAGAAGGCTTCGCTTTCTTCCTCAGCCCCTACTACTGGCTCTATTGCTCCTTCCCCTCCCATTTCAGTGGTTGCTCCCCCAGTTCCTGCTATGAAGGTTTCTTTGGCCCCTGCTTCCCTTTCGGTTGCTGCCCTTGCTGCAGTGCATGCACTCCCCTCTTTCTACTCCTCTTCCTGCTGCTGTCCTTGACTGCTCCTCTCCGTTGTCTCCTCCTCCTCCTCCTCCTCCGGACCCTGCCCACCCACCCCTGGTCTGTTCTCCCGCTTCTTTCCCTCCGTCTTTGCTCAGTTTACCCATGCCCCTAACCCTGACTTTGCTGACCCTGATCCCGACCCTGATATTCTTTAACGTGCTGTGTTGCTCTTTCGCCTTTGTTTCTTCCTTGTTCTCTGTTGTTGTCCTTTCTCTTCTCGTCGATGTCTCTTCTTCAATGGAACGTTCGAGGTTATTACGCCAATTTCCTCGAACTCCAACTTCTGATTTCACGGTTTTCGCCCTTTGTGTCTGTCTCCAGGAGCCGATGCTTGGTGCTCGTCCTGGTCGTTTTCGTGGCTATTCCTTCTCTCCCCCCCCCCCCAGCCATTGCTGGGCTCCTAATTCTTCTGCTCTCTTGATTCGCACTGATGTTCCCTTTGTTCCTTTACTTTTTCCTTTGCCTCTCCATTGTTCTGCTGCTCGTATCTTTGTGGGGAAATGGTACACAGTTTGTTCCATTTATCCCCCCCCCCGTGTCCCGCTTTCTCTTCCTGATTTGAAACACCTCTTGCTCCTTGCCGGAGCCTGTGCTCCTGCTGGGACTTCAATTGTCGTCATTCTCTTTGGGGTGACGTTCTGACGNCCAGCCCATTAGCACCGTGAGGGGGCTCGGTGGTCAGCTGCCGGAGTGTGATGCTCCGTGGACAGTCCTGTCCTTTTGTGACCTTATGCTCCTGCTGCTGTCCTCTCCAATTGTGCCAGATCGCTTTTCCTTTTCCTTATGTTTCGTTTTTCTCCCCCTCTTTTCCTATCTAATTGTCATTTCCTGCCGACCTTTGCTATTTTTTGATTATTCTTTTGAACTAATTCTATTTGATGCCCGGGTGCTTGGGGAGGCATACTCTTGTGCCCGTAGAACTGTAGTACCCAATGTCGAGAGCGAGGGGACCCTTTTATTGTCAATCCTTTCGTCACTGAACCCGATCTTGACGGACTGACGGTTCTTAAGGTGGCATTTGTGGGGCGTATACTCATGACGCACCACTAGGGGGCCCCGGCATAATCGGCGATATCATCTTGTTGGGTGTCCTGCCTCTAATTGTGGCTCAATGGTGGGTATGGGGGCACATTCGTGAATGAATGTCGACTCTTGTTTCATGTCAAATTCTTTTATTCTTATCCCTTCTCAGGCTCGTAGGGTGGGCAACCAAGCCCCCGAGTCAGACCGTGTTGGAAGACCGGGCTCTGTAGCCCCCGACCCTGCTCCTCCACTGACCCTCCTGACTACTTCCCCTCGGCTCCCCTCCCTCCTCTGTGGTTGGGTCGAGCCTCAAGCCCCCAGTGGTGACCACCTCATCCCCTGGTACGGCTCAGTCTCTAGTAGTGATTACTGTGCCTTTTAACCCCTCTCTCTGGGGGTTCTCAACACCGTCCTCGCCACGGCCATGCTCGCTCAATTCCTTCCCGTACTGATGCATTTCAAGCCTTGTTTGGTCCTGCTTTGTGGGCCAAATACTTTGATCTCCTCCCTCTTGATTCTATGCCTCCTGACAATTTCTCCTCTATAGGCACCTTGTTGATTCAGTGGATGCCTCTGTTCCCTTCGACCCCACCCATTTCGATACTTGTTATCTTGAGGTTATCTTGAGATGATTTCGGGGCTTAGTGTCCCCGCGGCCCGGTCCTCGACCAGGCCTCCACCCCCAGGAAGCAGCCCGTGACAGCTGACTAACACCCAGGTACCTATTTTACTGCTAGGTAACAGGGGCATAGGGTGAGAGAAACTCTGCCCATTGTTTCTCGCCGGCGCCTGGGATCGAACCCAGGACCACAGGATCACAAGTCCAGCGTGCTGTCCGCTCGGCCGACCGGCTCCGACTTGTGTCATTGCTGCTGCTCCTCAGGATGCAGTCTCCCGCTTCGCCGCCTTATCCTGCCTTAGCGAGACCCCTGTTCGGGTCTCTAAGAACGAGTGGTTGAATGGCAGTGTTGGCACTAATCTCCTCTCGCCCCATGTTGCAACCGGTGTTTGGAATCTACAGAAATGCCATGAAGATATTCGGCATGTCTTCGAAGCCCAAGGCTATTCTTTCCTCCAGGTGGACTCGTTTACTTGTCCCCCTTGTGGTCGTTGCCGTCAACCCCATCAGGTTGTGAAGATTACCTTGATGGTAGAACCCTTCCGCCCCTCTGTCATTCTTGCTGGTGCCAGGTGACCCGTCCAAGAGTACATTCCTTCTCCTCGTCTCTGTAATAGGTGCTGGAGGTTTGGGCATGGAGCCCTACGCTGCTCCGGTACTGTCTCACTCTGTCCTGTGTGTGGAGTCGGGGGTCACTCTAAGTCAGAGTGCACGTCTCCCCAGGCTCGCTGCCTCAATTGCGTTGAGGCCCACCCTACCTTCTCCCGCACGTGTATACATTTACAAGCTTGAGGCAGCCATCCTCAACTTAAAGCATCAGAAACGCTTGTCTTTTCTTGAGGCGAGGCGCCAAGTTCGCCGTCTTCCCCCTTATGCTAACGTCTCTTATACTCGCGTGTTACGCTCTTCCTCGCCTCGTCCTTCTCACCTTCCTCAGTCTCACAACCGTTTCAGGCCTTAGACCCCAGACACGCCCACCGCCGCCGCCTCTGTTGCTTTGCGTTCTGTCCCGAAAGGTCCCCCTCTTGACTCTCTGTCTGGGGTTCCCCTTCTTTCTTCCCAGTCTGTCGTGTCTCCTGTGTCTTCTTCTCGTCTCCCTCCGATCCTCCTTCCCATTCTTCTCCACTGTCTCTTAGCTCTTCACACCGCCTGTCAGTATGGGCTGATGTCCATCGCTCTCCCAATGGCCGTCGTGTTTGCTCTCGTTTTGCTTCTCCTGTTGAGACGCTAGAATCTGTTACCCAGTACATTGTTGCTGGGACGCCTGTCTTTCTGAGTCAGAAGCGTAAGCCTGGCTTCTCTCTTTCCTCCTCCCCAGCAGGTTAGATGGCTTTGCTTTCTTCCTCGCCCCCTACCTCTGACTCGCTTCATCCCCTCCCGTTTCGGTGGTTACCTCCCCCTCCTGTTCCTGCTATGGAGGTCTCTTTGGAACCCACTTCCCTCTCGATTGCTGCCCTTGCTGAGGTGCACTCCCTGATTTCTGCTCCTCCTGGTGCTGTCCTTGACCCTCAGTTGTCCCCCCCTCTTCCCCCTCCGGACCCTGCTCGTCCGCCCCTGGTCGGTCCTCCAGCTCCCTTCCCTCCTATTTTACTCAGTTTACCCATGCCCCCTAACCTTGACTTCGCTGACCCTGACCCTGATCCTGCACTTCTTTAACGTGCTGTGTTCCCTTTTCACCTTTGTTTCTTCGTTCTTTCTTGCTGTCCTTTCTCTTCATGTCGATGTCTATTTTTCAATGGAACATTCGTGGTTATTACACCAATTTCCTTGAACTTCAACTTTTGATTTCACGATTTTCGCCCTTTTGTGTCTGTCTCCAGGAGCCAATGCTTGGTGCTCGTCCTGGTCGCTTCTGCGGCTATTCCTTTTCCCCGGCTCCTAACTCTTCTTCTCTCTCGATTCGCTCTGATGTTCCCTTTGTCTTCTTACTTTTTCCATCGTCTCTCCATTGTTTTGCTGTCCGTATCTTTGTGAGGAAATGGTACATGGTTTGTTCCATTTATCTCAACCCGAGTGTCCCGCTTTCTCTTCCCGATCTTAAACACCCACTGGACTCCTTGCCGGAGCCTGTGCTCCTGCTAGGTGATTTCAATTGTCGTCATACCCTTTGAGGTGATGTTCTGACAAACACCCGGGTTGCCTTCTTGAACCATTCATCCTCTCTTCTTCCCTGTCTCTAATGAATTCTGGTGAACCCACTCATTTGGACTCTTAGACTCGCACCCTTTCCTGTCTTGATCTTTGTCTCTGCTCGTCGTCTCTTTACTTGGATTTCTTGATGACCTCCATGGCAGTGACCATTTCCCCATCCTCATTACCTTTTTCTCTTTTCACTCTCCCCTCTCCTTCCCTAGGTGGTAGTTTGCTAAGGCTGACTGGAACCTATTTACCCTCAGTGCTGTTCTCTCTGACCTCTCCCTTCTGCCTCTCCATTGCTCTCTCCTCCTTTTTGACGACACTATCTTTGACGCTCCCCTCCGCTCTATTCCTCGCTGTTCCTCTCGGAGACCACGAAAGTGCGTTCCCTGGTGGAATGCAGACTGTGCTCGGGCAGTCAGCTGTAAGCGTGCAGCTTGGAAGAGACACCGCCGCCGGCAGACGGCGATTCTTTCCTTTTGTTTCGGAAGGCGGTTGCCCGTATGGCCATCTATACATCTAAACGTGAATGTTGGATGTCTTATGTCTCCAACATTACATCAGAAACTCCTCTGCCGCAGATCTGGAAGCGTATCCACAAGATAGTGGGAAAGTTCGTTCCCGATGTCTCCCAGGTCCTTCACCTCCGTGGTACTCTTGTGGCAGATCCATTGCAGGTCGCTACCGAACTGGGTTCCCACTTTTCTTCTGTTAGCTCTGGTTCTCATCTTCCTCAAACTTTCCTTCTTCGTAAACCTGTCCATGAATCTCGTCCTTTCAATTTCTGCATTCATCTCCAACTTCCCTATAACGATCCCTTCTCTCTCTCTCTGAACTTTGGTCTTCCCTGGCCCTCTGCAGTTCTACGGCGACGGTTTCCAATAGCATTCATTATGAGATGCTTCGCCATCTCCCTCCGTGCACGTCTCAGTATTTACCGAGTCTGTATAATTGGATCTGGGAGTCATCGTAAGTCCCTGAGAACTGGCTCGATGCCGTTGTCCTCCCTGTTTGCAAACCCTGGTCTCTGGGGACTTTCCCTAAGGACTTTCGCCCTATTGCCCCTCACAAGTTGTGTCTGCAAACTCTTTGAACGTATGGTTAACGTTCGTCTGATGTGGTTCTTGGAGCACTATCACCGACTCTCCCCTTCTCAATTTGGTTTTCCGCAAGTGCCACAGCACAATGGATGTCCTGGTGAACTTAGAGGCCTATATTTGTACTGCTTTTGCTGTGAAGACCGTTGTTGCCGTCCCTTTTGACCTGGAAAAGGCTTACGACACCACTTGGCAATATCATATTCTGTCCCAACTTCATTCTTTTGGCCTTTGTGGTAATCTTCTCCACAGCTTCTCCACTCCTCCTCCACTCTTTCTCCACAGCTTCCTCTCTCTCGTCGTTCCTTTCGGGTGAGGCTTGGTACTGCTCTCTCTGCCTCTTTTCAGCAATATGAAGGTGTGCTCCAAGGTAGTGTTCTGAGCACTACTACTTTTTTTTCTGGTAGCCCTCAATGGTTTTTTCCTCTCTTCCTTCTGGCGTCTTCCCCGCTCTCTATGTTGACGATCTTGTCCTTTGCTGTCGGGGTGATAATTCGCTTCTCTTTCAACGCCGGCTTCAACTTGCGATTGATGCTGTGTCGTCTTGGGCCACTGATCATGGTTTCAGGTTATCTATGTCTAAGACTTGTGCTATGACTTTTACTTGGAAATGTGTCGTTCTTCGTCCTTCTTTGTCACTTTATGGTCACCCCATTGTGTACAAGGATTCCGCTGAGCTTTTGGGCTTGACTTTTGACACTCGTTTGTCTTGGTCACCCCATATCAATTACCTCCGAGTTTAATGCTCTAAGGCTCTTGCCCTCCTTAAGGTGTTATCCCATACTTCTTGGGGAGCAGATAGGCGCGCACTCCTTGCTTTACATTCCTCTCTCGTCCTGTCTAAACTCGATTATGGTTGCACTGCTTACTCGTCTGCTTCTCCTTCTACTCTTCGCTGACTTGATGCTTTGCACCATACTGGGTTGTGCCTCATTTCTGATGCCTTTCGTTTGACTCCCATCCTCAGCTTGTATGTTGACACTGGCTTCCTATCTCTCCAGGACCGCTGTGATCGCTACTGTCTTCGCTATCTTGCACTGTCCTTGCAACATCCTTCCTCTTGCTTCTGTTGTGCTGTAACTTCTGCCCCTCCTGTGATTCCTGTTCCTCTTCACCACCTCCCTCTTTCTGTCTGGTAATCTCGCTTACAGGATTCTCTTTCGGTTCATATTTCTAATATTTCTTGAAAAGGCAAAAAATCACCACAAAAGCGGAATTTCTTATAGGCGCGATCGTCACTAAGCGGGTAGTTGTAGTAAACCGAGGCAGGTCGGACCGTGTGACCGGGAACCACGTGCTCGGCCGACTCGAACGTGTACCAACGAATATCGGATGTCGAGTTGCATTTTCGATGAAATTTATATCGTAACTCGAAATTATCGTAAGTAGGGGCAATCGTATGTCGAGGTGCCACTGTACGTATTTACATGTTTTGTTCACCATAACGGTACATCTAAGCTTGTATGGTGAGTAAAGGCACAAAGACTTAGCTAGAGTGGTAGACGGTTGGAACAAGTTAGGGGAGAAGGTGGTGGAGGCCAAGACCGTCAGTAGTTTCAAAGCGTTATATGACAAAGAGTGCTGGGAAAACGGGACACCATGAGCGTAGCTCTCATCCTGTAACTACACTTAGGTAATTACACTCACACAGTCAGCTGATCGGCGGCCGCCCTCAAGGCCAGATGCACTAATATTTCTCCTACAACAATATTGTTTGTGGTGTTATTACGCTATATACACATATTATATATATAAGTATCTACCTGTTTTATTCACCATACCTGTACAAATAAGCTGGTATGGTGCCCAAAGACCATAGTGGCCATCAGTAAACAACAGGCCAAGTCGTGCAGACGACGCTCCTCCCTCACCAAAATGGCGGCTCCCAACCTACTCCTCTCGCTGTTATCTCACACTATACACACGTTATATATAAGTATCTACATTTGTGTTCACCATAGCAAACCACTAAGCTGGTATGGTGAGTGCAGTCAATAAATGGTGGCCACACACAGTCAGAAGATGACGCCACAACCCTCCCTCCACAGCCTTACTCCTCTCTCCATGGAGCACAGTGCTAAATATCACCACAATCATGCTATTATCAGAATCCTGGTCAGTTTTATCACAGTCAGGAGGCTTCAGTAATACTATCACTGCTAAATAATAGTAGTATCGTTTATATTATGGCATTTGTAGGCGATGCTGTGGTCACAAGCTGAACAGCGGTGCTGTGAGCTCGTGCTGCGTGCGCCAGCCTTGGTGGCTTGCTCAATACTGACTAACACCCAAGAATGTTGGCCTGGATTTTTTTTCTAGGTGGCATCTGGCAACTATCGGTCGTGGCTGTACTATAGCTGCCCCTATCCCAGGTGGGGCATTTAAATTATAGTGCTAGACACTAAATCATATATAAATGATGTGCGCGGTTTCGGTTTTGTCACTGATATCATTTATATATGATGTGCGCAGTTTGAGGGTTAAGGTGGCGTTTGTGGGGCGTATACTCACGACGCACCCCTGGGGAGCCCCGGCAAGATCGGCGATAGCTTTTTGTTGGGTGTCCTGCCTCTAATTGTGGCTCCATGGTGGGTGTGGGGGCACATTCATGAATGAAAGTTTTCCCTCGTTTTCATGGCTGATAATGTTTTCCTTGTACTTTCTCAGGCTCGTGGGGTGGGCAACCAAGCCCCCGAGTCGGACTGTGTTGGAAGACCAGGCCCTGTAGCCCGTGCTGCATTGGGCCCCGACGACCTGACTACTCCCCTCCCTCCTCTGCGGTAGGGTCGAGTCCCCAGCCCCCAGTGGTGACCACCTCGTCCCCTGGCACGGCTTCGTCTCTCATTGTGACTACTGCGCCTTTTACCCCCTCTCTCTCTCTGGGGGTTCTCAATGCCGTTCCCGCCACGGCCGCACTCGCACGATCCCTTCCGTAATACTACTTACAATGCCTTGTTTGGTCCCTGTACGTGGGCTAAATACTTTGATCTCCGCCATCTGGATTCTACTCCTCCTGACGATTTCTCCCTCCATAAACACCTTGTTGATTCAGTAGATGCCTCTGTTACTTTTAACTTCACCATTTACGGTACGTGTGTGCTGTCGCTGCTCCTTCTCGGGATGCAGCTACTCGCTTAGCCGCTTTGTCCTGCATTGGAGAGACCCCTGTTCGGGTCTCCAAAAACGCTCGGTTAAATGCCAGTGTTGGCACTGTTCTCCTCCCACACCATGTTGCAACTGGTGTTCGGGACCTCAAAGATTGCCATGAGGATATTAAACATATCCTCGAAGCCCAAGGCCATTCTGTCCTCTAGGTGGACACGTTTACTCGACCCCCTCGTGGTCGTCACCGTCAGCGCCTTCGAGTTGTAAAAATCACCTTTGATAGTAGGACCCTTCCGCCCTCTATTATTCTTGCTGGTGCCAGATGCTCCGTTCAGGAGTACATTCCCTCCCCTAGACTTTGCAATAAATGTTGGAAGTTCAGGCACGGTGTCCTCAACTGCACCAGTACTGTGTATCTATGCCCCTTGTGTGAGGACGATAGTATTCTAAGTCCGAGTGCACTTCTCCCCAGGCTCGCTACCTCAATTGCGGTGAGCCCCACCCTACTTTCTCACGCACGTGTGTACACTACAAACTTGAAGAAGCCGTCCTCAACTTGAAGCACTGTGATCGTCTGTCTGTTCCTGAAGCGAGACGCCAAGTTCGTCGTCTCACCCCTTTTGCGGGCATATCCTATTCTCGCGTGTTGCGTTCTACCTCTCCTCGTCCTTCCCACCTTCCTCAGTCTCACAACCGTTTCCAGGCCTTAAACCCGACCACACCCACCACCTCCTCCCCTATTCCTTTGCCTCCTGTCCCAGATGGTCTCCCTCCTGGTTCTCCATCTGGGGTTTCCCCCCTTCCTACCCAGTCCACCATATCTCCTTTGTCTTCTTCCCCATCTCCCCCCATTCTTTCTTCCCGACCCTCCCCACAGTCTCTTGACCCTCCACGCCACCTGTCTGTCCAGGCTGATATCCATCATCCTCCCAGCAATCTTCATGTTATTCGCTCCCGCTCCTCTTCTCCTGCTGAGACCATTGAGTCTGTCGCCCGGTATGTTGTTGCTGGAACGCCTGTCTCTTCGAGTCAGAAACGTAAACCTGGCTCCTCTCCTTCTTCCTCTCCAGCGGGTAAGAAGGCTTCGCTGTCTTCCTCACCCCTCCCTCTGACTCTGTCACTACATCCCCTCCCATTTCAGTGGTCGAACCCCCTGTCCCAGATATGGAGGTTTCTTTCGCCCCTGATTCCCTCTCAGTTGCTGCCCTTGCTGAGGTGCACTCCCTGCCTTCTGCCCCCCTCCTCCAGCTGTCCTTGCCTGCCCCTCTCAGTTGCCTCCTCCCCCTCCGGACCCCGTCAGTCTGCCTCTGGTCTGTCCTCTTGCTCCCTTCCCTCTATCCTTACTAAGTTTACCATGCCCCCTAACCCAGATTTTGCCGACCCTGATCCTGGCCCTGATCCTGCCCTGATCCTGGCCCTGATCCTGACCCTGATCCTGAGATCCTGAGATTCTTTAATAAACTGTGTTCTTCTATACCTTTATTTCTTTCTTGTTCTCCGTTACTGTCCTTTCTCTTTGGTAATGTCTATTCTTCAGTGGAATATTCGTGGATTTTATGCCAACTTCCATGAACTCCAACTTCTAATTACACAGTTTTCACCACTTTGTGTTTGTCTCCAGGAACCCATGCTTGGTGCTCGTCCTGGTCACTTTCGTGGTTATTCCTTTCTTTCTCCCCCCCCCCCCAGCACTTGCTGGGGCCCGTAACTCTACTGCTCTCTTAATTCGATCTGATACTTCCTTCGTCCCCCTACTTCTTCCGTCACCTATCCATTGTTCTATTGTCCTTGTTTTTGTGGGTAAATGGTATACAGTCTGTTCCATTATCTCCCCCCAAATGTCCCGCTTTCCCTTCCTGATCTTAAGCACCTCTTGGACTCCTTGCCAGAGCCGGTGCTCTTTTTGGGTGATTTCAACTGTCGACATTCCCTCTGGGGTGATGTTCTGACAAACACCCGAGGCCGTCTTCTCGAACCGTTTGTCCTCGCTTCTTCTCTATCTCTATTGAATTCTGGTGTGCCCACTCATGTGGACTCTCAAACTCGCACCCTTTCCTGTCGTGATCTTTCTCTCTGCTCGTCGTCCCTTTACTTAGATTTCATGTGGCAGGTTCTTGATGACCTCCATAACAGTGATCATTTCCTCATCCTCGTTTCCTTTTTCTCTTTCCACCCTCCCCTCTCCTTCCCTAGGTGGCAGTTTGCCAAGGCTGACTGGTGCCTATTCACCCTCCGTGCTACTCTCTCTGACCTCTCCTCTCTGCCTCTTCCTCGCTCCCTCCTTCTTTTTTATGACACTGTCTTCAACGCTGCTCTCCATTCTATTCCTCGATCTTCCTCCCGGGCATACGGAAGTGCGTTCCCTGGTGGAATGCGGACTGTGCTCGGGCTGTCCGCTGTAAGAGTGCGGCCTGGAAGAAACACCGCCGCCGGCAGACGGCTGATTCTTTTATTCTGTTTCAGAAGGCAAGTGCGGTGGCCTGTAGGACCATCCGTACAGCTAAACGTGAGAGTTGGAAATCTTATGTTTCCACCATTACGTCCGATACTCCTCTGCAGCAGATCTGGAAGAAGATCCGCAAGATTGCGGGCAAGTTCATTCCGGATGTCTCGCCGGTTCTCCACCTCTGTGGTACTCTTGTGGCGGATCCAGTGCAGGTCGCGACCGAACTGGGTTCCCACTTTTCTTCTGTTAGCTCTGGCTCTCATCTTCCTCAATCCTTCCTTCTTCGTAAGGCTGTTTTTGAATCATCCTTTAGATTTCCGCACTCATCTCTGCCTTCCCTATAACGATCCTTTCTCTCTTTCTGAACTTCAGTCTGCCCTGGCCCTCTGCGGATCTACGGCGGCGGGCTCGGATGACGTTCATTATGAGATGCTTCGCCATCTCCCTCCGTGCACATCTCAGTATTTACCGAGTCTGTATAACCAGGTCTGGGAGTCGTCGTCCGTCCCTGAGGACTAGCTCGATGCCATTGTACTTCCTATTTGGAAACCAGGGTCTCTCAGTACGTCCCCTAAGGACTTCCGCCCTATTGCTCTCACGAGTTGTGTTTGCAAGCTCTTTGAGCGGATGGCAAATGTCCGTCTGATGTGGTTCTTGGAACATAATCGCCACCTCTCTCCTTCTCAATTTGGTTTTCGCAAGTGCCGCAGCACGACTGATGTCCTGGTGAACTTGGAGGTCCATATTCGTACTGCTTTTGCTGCAAAGACCTCCATTGTTGCTGTCTTATTTTACCCGGAAAAGGCTTATGACATGACTTGGAGATACGTACGTATCTCCAAGTCACGTACTGTGTACGTACGTACGTACGTGTGTAATTACCTAAGTGTAGTTACAGATGAGAGCTACGCTCGTGGTGTCCCGTCTTCCCAGCACTCTTTGTCATATAACGCTTTGAAACTACTGACGGTCTTGGCCTCCACCACCTTCTCCCCCAACTTGTCCAACCGTCTACCACTCTGTTTGCGAAAGTGAATTTTCTTATATTTCTTCGGCATCTGTGTTTAGCCAGTTTATATCTATGACCTCTTGTTCTTGAAGTTCCAGGTCTCAGGAATCTTTCCTGTCGATTTTTATCAATCCTGTTACTATTTTGTATGTAGTGATCATATCACCTTTTTCTTCATCTTCTAGTTGGCATATTTAATGCTTCTAACCTTTCCTCGTAGCTCTTACCCTTCAGTTCTGGGAGCCACTTAGTAGCATGTCTTTGCACCTTTTCCAGTTTGTTGATGTGCTTCTTAAGATATGGGCACCAACAAAACAGCTGCATATTCTAGCTTTGGCCTAACAAAAGTCATGAACAATTTCTTTAGTATATCCCCATCCATGTATTTAAAAGCAATTCTGGAGTTAGAAAGCATAGCATAGGCTCCTTGCACAATATTCTTTATGTGGTCTTCAGGTGATAGTTTTCTATCTAGATCCACCCCTAGATCTCTTTCTTTATCAGAGTTCTTTAAAGATTTCTCACATAATATATAGGT
>WNGS01003021.1:15968-35451 GCA_020271785.1 Procambarus virginalis | reverse complement strand
GCATCTAGACTCAGGGACTCATAATCCCCATAACTGCGCTCCGTCATAGACTATGCCGCACCAGTTCTGTGCACCTACTCCCAAAGCGATATGAAAAGGCTTGAAAGCATTCAAAATGAAGCTATGACAATCATTCTTGGAGTTCCAAGAACTGCCAAAACGTCTAATCTACGAGAGGAGTTGTCCCTTCCCAGTGTTAAAAGCAGAATTCAGGAGCTGAATGCTAAGCTTGCAATTAGGATAGCCAGAGATCCCCATTACAATGATATTGCTAAGAAAAAACTGAGCTCTGTGCTACTTTCAGGGGGAAACAGGAGAAGCAAAAAATGGCATCACAGATCAGTCTGCTACCTCGAAGAGCTTCACCTGCTTGAGCAAGCCCGTGAGCTCCTGCCTGTAGAGAGGTTACCTCCCTGGGAGGATGACTCATGCAAGATCATCATCAATGAAATGGCAATGAAAAAATCCAACATGTTACCACAAGAAATGAGGCACAAGTATCTCGAGGAAATTTATAAAGAAGCCGGAGATGAACTAGATCAAATCTACACTGACGGGTCATCTAATCCTGTCAATGGCAGGGCTGGTGCAGCATACACGGTAATCAAGGATAATACTTTCCAACGCAGAAATGAAGAAAAAGCACGTATTGAGAACTATGCCTCTTCAACGCAAGCAGAGCTAACTGCCATTGTTATGGCGCTAAAGTTTCTTGAACGGAACACTAATGGTGCAGTGATTTGCACCGATTCAAAAGCAGCACTGCAAAGCCTAAGTAAAAATCGGGCAGAAAATCTTGCAATAGTCTCTGAAATTAAGAGAGCTGTGAGAGTACCACCAATCAGGGAAGAGTCGTCAAGTTTCTGTGGATCCCCTCCCATGTTGGCATATGTGGAATGAACGAGCAGATGTGCTGGCTGCTGAAGGCGCTGAAGGAGACCATATTGAATACTTCATACCCAAGACTCTACTACAAATTAGAGGTATTGTCAGGCAACATCACCATGACAAGGTAACTGAGGAAAGGAGGATAGAAGCACAAACCAGTGAATCTGTACGATGGTACAACATGGTTGCAGCTGGCAATCCCAATCATTATGGCCGAAGAGGAGGAGGACGAGGGAGAAATCAGTAATAGCGAGAATCCGTCTTGGATACAGATATCCATGGAGATATGGAATGGAAACAACAGTTGATCAGCGAAGTTGCAGAATCTGTGGTGAGAGTGATGGACACCGCCTTGACCACTATCTACGTGAATGTGAACACCTGAGAGACATTAGAAATATGTGTAGATTAATAAACCCCACATTGTTTGAGTTAGGAAAACACTATTTGTCAAATATTGATACTGTTCTTAAAAGATTTCCCCATTTTGCACCCGCAAGATAACGTAAGCTTTTAAGGGTTGATAGATGTTAATCTTCTTGTTTGAGGAGCTGTTCACTTGAGACAGTTAAGCAAGTCCCAGCTGTGTCTGGGTACAAGTGACAGGATGAACAACCCAGCGGGTTTTCTTCCTATTGGGGAGTGATGTACATGCTGCTCTGGCGGTGTGTCCACTCACAAGATGAGTGGCGCTGCCCAATAAACTCGCCCCTCGGGGCAAAATTTAAAAATTTAAAATTTAAGCTAAATTACAAAAAATCCGGTGAACCCATAGAGTTTCTTTCCCGAAAGAATCAAACTTGTTTTTCTAAATGTTTCCATTGAACAGGAACATTAAATCTTTCAATCTGCATTTATTGTTCGCCAACGGCTTTTGAAACGGCAAACAGAAACCTAATCATAGAACAACAGCTTCTTTTGGAATTAAGGAAGACTGTTGACATGGTGTAACAGTGCTAGTATTTGCACTCTTTCATGTATAATTGTGTGTTGTAATTGTGGGTGTGGGTGTTTGTGAGGAGCGAGATGGTAGTGAAGGGCGAGCAGCCCAGCTTGTGCTGACAGCAGTACTATTTAACAAGGAGCCCGTTGTACTGGCTTGCGAGAGTACCCACCCCTGGCTCGGCCAGAGAGGTGTTTAGAGACAAGCTTTCAGAGCAACCCTCTCTGACAAATAACGTCACTTTTTCGCTCGTATGTGCACTATGGCCAAATTTGGACGTAATTTGGAATGAATCGACTCACAAAAGTGACGTACTGTCCCGTTTTCTGTTTGAGTCGTCCGGCCTACTTGGAAACGTTAGAAGAGGAAACTTCGATTAAAGTTTTTCATAACGTTTTGAAGCTTATGAGAATTTCCTGCCCCCTAACCTACCAGAGGACCCTTAACTTACTGTTGTTGAAGAAAAAATCCCAAATTTATTTTCATTTTTTTCATTTTCAAATTACGTTCACTTTCGGCCATACGGAGAAACGGCTAAAAGCGACGTTATTTGGGAAGGTGACCAGCCAGTCTCTCCTGCAATCTTCACCCTAGGCGGGTGCCAGTCACTCCTAGGGTGCATACATCTGAGTGAGAGGTAAGAGCCAGTGTTGCTTGATTGACCAGGGTGTCACTAGCTCTTAGTGGTGACGAGCTAGAGAGTCTGAACCATTTAGCCATGTAGGGTGTGGCGTGTATGGTGTGGGCGTGTATGGTGTGGGCGTGTATGGTGTGGGCGTGTATGGTGTGGGCGTGTACGGTGTGGGCGTGTACGTTGTGGGCGTGTACGGTGTGCGTGTATGGTGTGGGCGTGTACGGTGTGGGCGTGTATGGTGTGGGCGTGTATGGTGTGGGCGTGTACGGTGTGGCGTGTATGATGTGGGCGTGTATGATGTGGGCGTGTATGGTGTGGGCGTGTACGGTGTGGGCGTGTATGGTGTGGGCGTGTATGGAGTGGGTGATCCTCCCCTCCTTTTGAATTTGCTCAATACTGTGTTAAATAACAGGATGGCAAAATGGTAATAGCACGAACTAGTACTCATTGCTGGAAATTGAAATAATTTGATTCAATAAATGTCTTTGTGTAGAATGACAAGCGTGACTTTTGTTCAGTCGTCTTGTGAATCAATGTCCCCACAAGTAAGAGTTAAGCCGAGAAGTAACTAGATGAACAAGTGAGAGATAACTAAGCAGTGTTCCTGTCGCATTGTTTAAGTGGAATTAAGATTTAGTTTGCGAAGGAGACAGGTGGTGGCAGCTTAAAGGTACAGTAAAATTACATCACAGATAGAATAGCAATCAGTCTACTCTCTCTACTCCTTCTCTCTCTACTCCTTCTCTCTCTACTCCTTCTTATCCCTCCTACTTACCCTCTTGTTCTTTCCTTCTCCTCCTACCTCCCCCTTTTCCCATACGCCTCTCGTTTTCTGTTGCGAGACGGACGAGTTCCCCTCCACCATATCCATGTGTGTGTCCCCTCTCTTCTCTTCCCTCCCCTCCCTCTCCTCTGTATTTTGCTTTACTTCTCACCATCACAGATTAGATTGAAAAACTTATCTACAAGCAGCTAATTATATACACAAATCTCTATACATATACAAATAACATTGAAGTAAATTAACACAAAGCACAAGTCAAAGAAGCTACATATCACTAAGCCAAGATCACTTAATAACACTGGTCAACTTGTGGTTATCTTGAGATGATTTCGGGGCTTAGTGTCCCCGCAGCCCGGTCCTCGACCTGGCCTCTGAACTGAAGCAGCCCGTGACAGCTGACTAACACCCAGGTACCTGTTCACTGCTAAGTAACAGAGGCATCAGGGTGAAAGAAACTCTGCCCATTGATTGCCCGGGATCGAACCCGGGACCACAGGATCACGCGTCTAGTTTAAATTTTTAAATTTTGCCCCGAGGGGCGAGTTTATTGGGCAGCGCCAGTGTTCTGTTCTCTCAGCCACCGGGTTCCTTGTGTAGTGACGTAACATAACCAGAGCGGGGTATAATGTCTCAGCATGAACATCAATAACACTATCACTAGTGTTATTGAACATTAATAACACTATCACACACAATAATAATGAACTATCCCTTTGCCGTCAGAAAAAACTAAGTTCCAACTGGATTGGCAAACGGTAAAGTCTAAACTCTCCTCAAATAGTCAGAGTCCGCGATGACTTGATACATGGCCAAGTCAATTACTTCAAACGATAGTTACAATGACTGAAAATTCTGGCAAAGTCAGGACTCTCATCTCAAGAGAAAAATTGACTAAGTCCCGAATCTCCTCTCCAGAGGAAGTGTCCACAGAGGCACCAAAATATGACAAAGTCCCCAAACGGCTCAACTAATAATTTTAGTCACCTTACCACAACAATTACAATTTAAGAATCTGGTGAACAAACTTTGATACTCTGATCCACACCAATAATTCTCCTTATTATATATATATATATATAATATATATATATATATATATATATATATATATATATATATATGTCGTACCTAGTAGCCAGAATGCACTTCTTAGCCTACTATGCAATGCCCGGTTTGCCTAATAAGCAGAGTGATTTTCTTTATTTTCAATAAATTGTTTCTAATTAGTTTATCTGAGGTATTATTATTATATATTATTAGGAACATAATTATTGACTTAGTTGTGTTAGTTTTGGTTAGGTTTCGTTAGGTTAGGTAGGGTTGGTTAGGTTCGGTCATATATCTACGTTAGTTTTAACTCAAATTTCAACAAATAAATAATGAAATAGACAGATTTAACATTTCATAAGAAAAATGAGAAAAATATATAAATTCAGGAAACTTGGCTTATTAGTCAAATCGGGCCTTGCATAGTAGGCCAAGTACGACGTTCTTGCTACTAGGTAGCAAGATATATATATATATATATATATATATATATATATATATATATATATATATATATATATATATATATATATATATATAACCCAGACAGACCAGAGAGACAACTGCTGGCTGCTACCACTGGTCACCTCACAGTAACAACACTACACATAATATATATAAATCAACATAGAGTACAGAAAACGAACAGAACAATACTCTTATGTATATATGCACCTTAGGAACATATGCAGATGTTTAGCTACTCAAAAACTAGCATCATACAAATATGTATATACACGGAAACACGAAGCTTACCAACCGCTCTGGGTTGGCTGTACTGACACACACACACACACACACACACACACACACACACACACACACACACACACACACACACCTGTTTGGGCGGGGCGGTTGGTAACCACTTATGTCAGACCAATCCTGAAATATGCAGCTCCAGCTTGGAGTCCATACTTAGTTAAACACGAGACAAGGTTAGAGAAGATCCAGCGGTATGCCACCAGACTCGTTCCGGAACTGAGAGGTGTGAGCTACGAGGAAAGGCGGAAACTCACGTCCCTGGAAGACAGTGGAGTAAGGGGAGACATGACCACTACCTACAAAATTCTCAGGGGATTTGACAAGGTGGACAAAGACAAATTCTTTTCACGGTGGGACACGAACAAGGGGACACAGGTGGAAACTTAGTGCCCAAATGAGCCACAGGGACGTTACAAAAACTTTTTCAGTGTCAGAGTGGTTGACAAATGGAATGCATTAGGAAGTGATGTGGTGGAGGCTGACTCCATACACAGTTTCAAGTGTAGATATGATAGAGCCCAGTAGGCACAGGAACCTGTACACCAGTTGACTGATAGTTGAGAGGCGGAACCTAAGAGGCAGAGCTCAACCCCCGCAAGTACAAATAGGTCAGTACACAGGCAAGCAGGGTGGGGGGGGGTGTCAGTATCAACGGCCGCGCCTCTCAACAGGCCAAACAAGAAGTTACAAACTCACAACCAACACATCCAGAAACATAAAAATAATGCAGCAAAATACAGTATGATAAACGAGAATACACGTGTATATAATGATACTTCCAATACTGCAGGATGTATTACATTACAATAGAGGTACCTTCACTTACTGGTATGACCTCACCGCATCCAGTCTGAACTACTAGGCTGGATCCTAACAGTGACACTATTTTGTGTCATTAATACTCTAATGATGGGTGCTAACATACCAACTAACTCCTTATATCATAAATGGTTAAGCAAAAATATCTACAATCTCATCAAACTAAATATAACTTTTAAATGTAAATATACCTGTTACTAATATTCCTCTTTATCTATACCCTACCATTCAATTATCAAACGCGCCCATGAGCCAGAAAGATAATAGGAATGGTGGTGTTCTAATGTGGTCACATAAAACACAGACCTCTTTCAAAACCGTGAGGTCTCGCGAGCATTGTCCACACCGCTGGCTCAGTCTAGCTGTCAACACGACGGACTGCAGCAGCCTGTAGGTTTTATAGAAACAACACTTGCAAACCGACTACCAGTGTCAGGTTAAACAACTGGCTGACCTGCGCACAAACAGAACTAGCGGCACTACAACTAGCTATCACAACACTAAAAAACACAGGAGGATGAATAATTTTCAGTGATTCAAAGTTTGCTCTTCAAGTACTTGAAAATTTATCCTGAATAATGCCCCACAAGTTTGCCAGTGTAGGCTTCTGATCACAGGACCCTGTATGACTAACCATCCTTCGAGAAGGTGAATTTTCTTAGTATCACACACCTGGCTCTTGACACGCACTGTGTAACCCTTCATATAGTCTAGGGCAGCTGTATAAATGTCCAGGTACCTTAGTATCACACACCTGGCTCTTGACACACACTGTGTAACCCTTCATATAGTCTAGGGCAGCTGTATAAATGTCCAGGTACCTTAGTATCACACACCTGGCTCTTGACACACACTGTGTAACCCTTCATATAGTCTAGGGCAGCTGTATAAATGTCCAGGTACCTTAGTATCACACACCTGGCCCTTGACACACACAGTGTAACCCTTCATATAGTCTAGGGCAGCTGTATAAATGTCCAGGTACCTTTGTATCACACACCTGGCTCTTGACACACACAGTGTAACCCTTCATATAGTCTAGGGCAGCTGTATAAATGTCCAGGTACCTTAGTATCACACACCTGGCTCTTGACACACACAGTGTAACCCTTCATGTTAATAAAAAAACAAAAACAACGCGAGCGTTTAGTGCGCGGGGTCAAGCCAAGCACGTGAACGACCCGGGCACCACCGGGTACCCCCCATCCAGTGCATTATTCAAATATAAACGGCAAGACCCATTATAAAATTAACCCTCATAAAATATATACAATTAAAATGACAATGCTATTAATATATACACTATAAACGACATTAATACATTTGCTATACAAAATTCAACAATAAATTCAATCCATGAAAGTTGCAAATTTGACGAGACAAAGACTCCATAAAACACACACATTAATTTACATAGCATATGTAGTACAGGGACCTCGCAGCACATAGTATATAATGGAACGACATATGAATATTTAGATGAGTCCTACATGATCAGTAGAGTCGAAGATGAGCCCCGACCACACTCATGGTGCTCACAAGAGCCCCGACTAGACTCACGGTGCTCACAAGATCCCCGACCACACTCATGGTGCTCACAAGAGCCCAGACTAGACTCACGGTGCTCACAAGAGTCCCGACCACACTCATGGTGCTCACAAGAGCCCCGACTAGACTCACGGTGCTCACAAGATCCCCGACCACACTCATGGTGCTCACAAGAGCCCAGACTAGACTCACGGTGCTCACAAGAGTCCCGACCACACTCATGGTGCTCACACGAGCCCCGACCACACTCACGGTGCTCACAAGAGCCCCGACCACACTCACGGTGCTCACAAGAGTCCCAACCACACTCACGGTGCTCACAAGATTCCCGACCACACTCACGGTGCTCACAAGAGTCCCAACCACACTCACGGTGCTCACAAGAGTCCCGACCACACTCACGGTGCTCACAAGAGTCCCGACCACACTCACGGTGCTCACAAGAGTCCCAACCACACTCACGGTGCTCACAAGAGTCCCGACCACACTCACGGTGCTCACAAGAGTCCCAACCACACTCACGGTGCTCACAAGAGTCCCGACCACACTCACGGTGCTCACAAGAGTCCCGACCACACTCACGGTGCTCACAAGAGTCCCAACCACACTCACGGTGCTCACAATAGTCCCAACCACACTCACGGTGCTCACAAGAGTCCCAACCACATTCATGGTGCTCACAAAAGTCCCAACCACACTCATGGTGCTCACAAAAGTCCCAACCACACTCACGGTGCTCACAAGAGTCCCAACCACACTCACGGTGCTCACAAAAGTCCCATCCACACTCACGGTGCTCACAAGAGTCCCAACCACACTCACGGTGCTCACAAAAGTCCCAACCACACTCACGGTGCTCACAAGAGCCCCGACCACATTCACGGTGCTTACAAGAGTCCCAAGATGCTATCACAAGTGATAGCATCAAGTGATAGCACCAAGTGATAACGTCAAATGATAACGTCAAGTGATAGCATCAAGTGATAGCATCAAGTGATAGCATCAAGTGATAACGTCAAGTGATAGCATCAAGTGATAGCATCAAGTGATAGCATCAAGTGATAGCATCAAGTGATAGCATCAAGTGATAGCATCAAGTGATAGCATCAAGTGATAGCATGAAGTGGTAACGTGAAATGATAACGTCAAGTGATAGCATCAAGTGATAGCATCAAGTGATAATGTCAAGTGATAACGTCAAGTGATAATGTCAAGTGATAGCATCGTGATAACGTCAAGTGATAACGTCAAGTGATAGCATCAAGTGATAACGTCAAGTGATAACGTCAAGTGATAGCATTAAGTGATAGTATCAAGTGATAGCGTCAAGTGATAGCGTCAAGTGATAACGTCAAGTGATAACGTCAAGTGATAACGTTAAGTGATAGCACCAAGTGATAGCGTCAAGTGATAACGTCAAGTGATAACGTCAAGTGATAACGTCAAGTGATAGCGTCAAGTGATAACGTCAAGTGATAGCACCAAGTGATAACGTCAAGTGATAGCGTCAAGTGATAACGTCAAGTGATAACGTCAGGTGATAGCATCAAGTGATAACGTCAAGTGATAGCATCAAGTGATAACGTCAAGTGATAGCTCCAAGTAATTACGTCAAGTGATAGCACCAAGAGATAACGTCAAGTGATAGCATCAAGTGATAACGTCAAGGGATAGCATAAGTGATAGCACCAAGTGATAGCGTCAAGTGATAATGTCAAGTGATAGCGTCAAGTGATAACGTCAAGTGATAGCACCAAGTGATAGCGTCAAGTGATAACGTCAGGTGATAGCATCAAGTGATAGTGTCAAGTGATAGCCCAAGTGATAACGTCAAGTGATAGCACCAAGTGATAACGTCAAGTGATAACGTCAAGTGATAACGTCAAGTGATAGCACCAAGTGATAACGTCAAGTGATAACGTCAAGTGATAGCACCAAGTGATAACGTCAAGTGATAACGTCAAGTGATAGCACCAAGTGATAACGTCAAGTGATAACGTCAAGTGATAGCCTCAAGTGATAGCGTCAAGTGATAGCACCAAGTGATAACGTCAAGTGATAACGTCAAGTGATAACGTCAAGTGATAGCATTAAATGATAACGCCAAGTGATAACGTCAAGTGATAGCACCAAGTGATAACGTCAAGTGATAGCACCAAGTGATAACGTCGTGATAGCACCAAGTGATAACGTCAAGTGATAATGTCAAGTGATAGCACCAAGTGATAACGTCAAGTGATAACATCAAGTGATAGCACCAAGTGATAACGTCAAGTGATAGCGTCAAGTGATAGCGTCAAGTGATAACATCAAGTGATAGCACCAAGTGATAAAGTCAAGTGATAACATCAAGTGATAACGTCAAGTGATAGCATCAAGTGATAACATCAAGTGATAGCACCAAGTGATAACGTCAAGTGATAACATCAAGTGATAGCATCAAGTGATAGCACCAAGTGATAACGTCAAGTGATAGCACCAAGTGATAACGTCAAGTGATAGCACCAAGTGATAACGTCAAGTGATAACATCAAGTGATAACGTCAAGTGATAACGTCAAGTGATAACGTCAAGTGATAGCACCAAGTGATAACGTCAAGTGATAACGTCAAGTGATAGCACCAAGTGATAGCACCAAGTGATAACGTCAAGTGATAACGTCAAGTGATAGCACCAAGTGATAGCACCAAGTGATAACGTCAAGTGATAACGTCAAGTGATAGCACCAAGTGATAACGTCTAGTGATAGCACCAAGTGATAACGTCAAGTGATAACGTCAAGTGATAGCAACAAGTGATAACGTCAAGTGATAACGTCAAGTGATAGCAACAAGTGATAACGTCAAGTGATAGGGTCAAGTGATAGCACCAAGTGATAACGTCAAGTGATAGCACCAAGTGATAACGTCAAGTGATAGCATCAAGTGATAACGTCAAGTGATAGTGTCAAGTGATAACGTCAAGTGATAGCACCAAGTGATAGCACCAAGTGATAACGTCAAGTGATAACGTCAAGTGATAGCACCAAGTGATAACGTCTAGTGATAGCACCAAGTGATAACGTCAAGTGATAACGTCAAGTGATAGCAACAAGTGATAACGTCAAGTGATAGGGTCAAGTGATAGCACCAAGTGATAACGTCAAGTGATAGCACCAAGTGATAACGTCAAGTGATAGCGTCAAGTGATAGCGTCAAGTGATAGTGTCAAGTGATAACGTCAAGTGATAGCACCAAGTGATAACGTCAAGTGATAACGTCAAGTGATAGTGTCAAGTGATAGCACCAAGTGATAACGTCAAGTGATAGGGTCAAGTGATAGCACCAAGTGATAACGTCAAGTGATAGCACCAAGTGATAACGTCAAGTGATAGCATCAAGTGATAATGTCAAGTGATAGTGTCAAGTGATAACGTCAAGTGATAGCACCAAGTGATAGCACCAAGTGATAACGTCAAGTGATAACGTCAAGTGATAGCACCAAGTGATAACGTCTAGTGATAGCACCAAGTGATAACGTCAAGTGATAACGTCAAGTGATAGCAACAAGTGATAACGTCAAGTGATAACGTCAAGTGATAGTGTCAAGTGATAGTGTCAAGTGATAACGTCAAGTGATAGCACCAAGTGATAACGTCAAGTGATAGCGTCAAGTGATAACGCCAAATGATAACATCAAGTGATAACGTCAAGTGATAGCGTCAGAGCGTCAACTTGACGCTCGGCCCGGCACCGTCAACAACGCATAACGTCATGTTTCCCCTGATGTATGAGGTAATAAAATGTATTTTCAGACGTTGCATTAGATACATCGGATGAACAAAAACACTGCGCTTGATGCAGCGGGCTGTTGTTGATGGCAGTGGGTGAGCCGCTACGTAACGAAGGTCCAGAACTAATCAACTCGTTAGTTGAACACTGGCGCCGGTGAACGAGGCGTTAAGCGGGGAAGAGTCTCACACACACACACACACACACACACACACACACACACACACACAGCCAGGCAGCGGACCTTCAATGACATTAAAAATAGCCCGAAGCTACCTGAAAACCCTTTACAGCAGTCAAACGTTGTATATATGTACTCCTGCCCCCCCACCTGCCCCCCCCACACCTGCCCCCTCCCACACCTGCTTCCACGAAAGCCACGAGGCCTTTGACCTGTCATCTTCATTTAGGTGCTCCTGAAAATCACACGAGACAAGCCCATAACATGACCCTAACAAGAGAAATGCTGAATAAAAACCCTTGCATATTAGACAAAACCCAAGATGTAAAAAGATTACAAATTATTGAAGCCCTGCACATACAAGTCCCACCATAAATATTCAAATAACGGAACTATTCACTATACCCACCATGAGAGTGGGAGCAACACCCCTGCTACTTGGAACTTTTTCTTCCGAGTAGCTGAATCTAAAAACAACAACATCCTGTCTCCTCACTTGAGAATGAACCATGTAGGTTCGAAACGTTGTGTAAATATATAATAAGTGTAATTCATTCTACAGTGAATTTTTATTATTTTAGTCAACCTCGAATAATTAAGATGTACGTAATATGTCGTACGTAACAGCCAGAACTCACTTCTCGGCCTACTATGCAAATCACTTTTGCCTAATAAGCCGAGTGATTTTCTTTATTTTCAATAAATTGTTTCCAATTTATTTGAATTATTATTATATTAAGAACATAAATTACTGACGTAGTTGTGTTAGTTTAGGTTAGGTTTAAATAGGGCAGGTTAGGTTAGGTAGGGTTGGTTAGGTTCGGTCATATATCTACGTTAGTTTTAACTCAAATTTAAACAAAATAACTGATACATAAAGAAATGGACAGATTTATCATTTCATAAGAAAAAAATCGAAAAATATATAAATTCAGGAAAACTTGGCTTATTAGGCAAATTGCGCCTTGCATAGTAGGCCGAGTACGACGTTCTGGCTACTAGGTACAACATATATATATATATATTATATATATATATATATATATATATATATATATATATATATATATATATATATATATAATTTATTTTTTCCGTGCGCCTTAACCTGCCAGTAGCCTGAAGAGGATATTGGCAGTAAATACAAATCGTAAACTGTGTTGGTGTCTACGACCACAGACTACGACACTATTCATTATAGGAAAACCTCCGACCACTGTCAACCCAACAGCGATAGACACACACACACAGAGGGGGGCCTCGCGGCTCAGTGGACAGCGCTCGGGGGTCGTAGTCCTAAATTCTAGTCGTAGTCGTAGCCGGGTTCGATCCCCGGCCGAAAAGGAACCAAATGGGCAGTGTGTTTTTCACCCTGATGTGCCTTTTCATCTAGTAGTAAATAGGTACCTGGGAGTTAGACAGCTGCTTCCTGGGGATGTACATGTGTGTTAGAGAGTGTGTGTTATATGTCGTGTGTGTTATGTGTGTGTTATATGTTATTTGTGTTATATGTTATACGTGTGTAATATATGTCGATGACATAATGGTGTAAACATAGATTGGTTAGAAAGGCGGGGTCCAAGAGCTAATAGCTCGATTCTGTAGGCACAAATAGTAAATACACATGCACACACAGGCGCCAGTGGCTGAGAGCCGCTGGACACGTAATCCTGTGGTCCGGGGTTCAATTCCCGGCGCCGGCGAGAAACAATGGGCAGAGATCCTTTCACCCTGATGCCCCTGTTAACCAGCAGTAAATAGGTACCTGGGAGTTAGACAGCTGTTACGGGCTGCTTCCTGGAGTGTGTGTGGAAAAAAAATAGTTGTTAGTGACTGTTGGTTGATTAACAGTTGAGAGGCAGATCGAAAGAGCAGAGCTTAACCCCCGCAAGCACAACTAGGTGAATACACACACACACACACACACACACACACACACACACACACACACACACACACACACACACACACACGCACGCACACACACGCACACGCACACACACATGATACGTTACTAAGCTGAGAGAGGGAATATCTAACCAGGCACCACTGTAGGAGGTTGGGATTAACAATGGGGGGGGGGGTGAAATTGCTTGAGGTGGCTGTGACAAAGGCTACAGACCCACGGGGGGGGGGGGGAATATCACCCTGGATACTAAAAGAATGAACAGAAGTACTGTGTCTGCCGCTCTCAATAGTGGTAAATCAGTGATAACAGAACTGCCAAGAATTCGAAAGACGGCTGATGTAGTCCCTATATACAAGAAGGGAGACAAACAGGAGGCACTGAACTACAGGCCAGTGTCCTAATTTGCATACCGTACAAGGTATTGCGAAGATTGCGATAACAAAACAACTAGAAGACGTCTGGAGATAAAGAACTTTATAATACACCACCAGCATGGGTTCAGAGATGACAAATCTTGCCTCACAGGATTAACAGTTCTATGACTAGGTGATATCTTGAGGTTATCTTGAGATGATTTCGGAGCTTTTTAGTGTCCCCGCGGCCCGGTCCTCGACCAGGCCTCCAACCCCAGGAAGCAGCCCGTGACAGCTGACTAACACCCAGGTACCTATTTTACTGCTTAAGAGAAGAAAGAAAGAAGAAAAGGGAAGAAAGAGAAGGGTGGTAGTATACATGTTGCTGGATGATAGAGCCCAGAAAGCCTGTGACACTGTACCCCATAAGTGACTGGTGCATAAGCTGGAGATGCAGGCGGGAGTGAAAGGGATGGACTCCACTGGATAAGGGAGTACCTAAGCAACAGAAGACAGCGAGTCACTGTGAGGGGTGAGGTCTCGGAGTGGCGAGGCGTCACCAGTGGAGTCCCGCAGGGTGTCTTTGCATCTTTACTGTTTCTGATATATGTAAACGAATCTCCAAAAGGGAATAGACTCCCTCTCAGTATTTGCTAATGATGCAAACATTATGAGGAGGATTAAGACCAAGGAAGACAGCAAGAAGCTACAAGATGTCCAAGACAAACTGAAGGAATAGTCCAACAAATGGCTACTAAAATTCAACTCAAGTAAATGTAAATTAATGAAGCGGGGTGTAGCCACTGGTGGAAGCAGGAGGCCAGACACTGGATACCAAATGGGAGATGAAGTCCTCCACGAAACGGACAGACAGAAAGATTTAGGAGTTGATATCACACCGAACCTGTCTCCTGAAGCCCAAATGAAAAGATATCATCAGCGACATATGAGAGGCTGGCTAACATAAGAATTGCCTTTAGACATTTATGTAAGAAATCATTTAAAACCTTGTACACCTCAAATGTCAGACTACTGGAACATGCGTCTCCAGCCTGGAGTCCATACATTCTTAAGCATAGACGGTTGAGGAAGCTGGAGAAGGTCCAAACGTATGCTGCCAAACTACTTCCAGAACTAAGAGGTATAAATTACGAGGAAAGGCTGTGTGAATTGCATCTCACATCGCTAGAAGACAGAAGAGTTCGGGGAAACATGATCACCACATACAAAAATTTCAGGGGAATTGACAGTGTTAAGGTCGGATAATTTAACACGGGTGGTACACGAACAAGGGCACACAGGTGGAAACTGAATACCCACATGAGCCACAGAAACATTAGACCTTTTTCAGTGTCAGAGTAGTTAACAGGTGGAATGCATTAGGCAGTGATGTGGTGGAGGCTGACTCCATACACAGTTTCAAGTGTAGATATGATAGAGCCCAGTAGGCTCAGTAACCTGTACACCAGTTGATTGACAGTTGAGAGGCGGGACCAAAGAGCCAGAGCTCAACCCCCGCAAGCACAACTAAGTGAGCACACCCACATCACCGCTCATGACAGGCACAGCCCTAACTCAAGCATTATCTTTCAAATCACGAAGTCGCATTATTGCTGAACGACTCCAAGCAAGCAAACTGTTGGGAGTGGCCTGCAGCATCACCACTATCGCCTCACACTGCAACAGACGACCGGACCCCGTCAGTAACGTACCAAGACGTCTCCACGTGCTCACAAACTACTCAACAGCGCAATCAGTCGCATCTCCCCGAGCAACAAGGCCATTTGGGGCGGTTAAAGGCGCCGCGCTCGTCAACCTCAACTGTTTAAATGTATTTATAAATGCCGCATGCATAATGCCTGACTGTAGACTGGTACATGACTGTAGACTGGTACATGACTGTAGACTGGTACATGACTGTAGACTGGTACATGACTGTAGACTGCACCATGACTGTAGACTGCACCATGACTGTAGACTGCACCATGACTGTAGACTGCACCATGACTGTAGACTGGTACATGACTGTAGACTGGTACATGACTGTAGACTGCACCATGACTGTAGACTGGTACATGACTGTAGACTGGTACATGACTGTAGACTGCACCATGACTGTAGACTGCACCATGACTGTAGACTGCACCATGACTGTAGACTGCATCATGACTGTAGACTGGTACATGACTGTAGACTGCACCATGACTGTAGACTGGTACATGACTGTAGACTGGTACATGACTGTAGACTGCACCATGACTGTAGACTGCACCATGAATGTAGACTGCACCATGACTGTAGACTGCACCATGACTGTAGACTGCACCATGACTGTAGACTGCACCATGACTGTAGACTGGTACATGACTGTAGACTGCACCATGACAGTAGACTGGTACATGACTGTAGACTGCACCATGACTGTAGACTGCACCATGACTGTAGACTGCACCATGACTGTAGACTGGTTCATGACTGTAGACTGGTACATGACTGTAGACTGGTACATGACTGTAGACTGGTACATGACTGTAGACTGGTACATGACTGTAGACTGCACCATGACTGTAGACTGGTACATGACTGTAGACTGCACCATGACTGTAGACTGTACATGACTGTAGACTGCACCATGACTGTAGACTGGTACATGACTGTAGACTGGTACATGACTGTAGACTGGTACATGACTGTAGACTGGTACATGACTGTAGACTGGTACATGACTGTAGACTGCACCATGACTGTAGACTGGTACATGACTGTAGACTGGTACATGACTGTAGGCTGGTACATGACTGTAGACTGGTACATGACTGTAGACTGGTACATGACTGTAGACTGGTATATGATTGTAGACTAGTACATGACTGTAGACTGGTACATGACTGTAGACTGGTACATGACTGTAGACTGCACCATGACTGTAGACTGGTACATGACTGTAGACTGCACCATGACTGTAGACTGCACCATGACTGTAGACTGCACCATGACTGTAGACTGCACCATGACTGTAGACTGGTACATGACTGTAGACTGGTACATGACTGTAGACTGGTACATGACTGTAGACTGGTACATGACTGTAGACTGCACTATGACTGTAGACTGCACCATGACTGTAGACTGCACCATGACTGTAGACTGCACCATGACTGTAGACTGCACCATGACTGTAGACTGGTACATGACTGTAGACTGGTACATGACTGTAGACTGCACCATGACTGTAGACTGCACCATGACTGTAGACTGCACCATGACTGTAGACTGCACCATGACTGTAGACTGCACCATGACTGTAGACTGCACCATGACTGTAGACTGCACCATGACTGTAGACTGCACCATGACTGTAGACTGCACCATGACTGTAGACTGCACCATGACTGTAGACTGGTACATGACTATAGACTGCTACACGAGACTGAAGTCGTTTTGCATCACATACAACACCATGAGAGTACTTGCTGAGCTGCCAAATAGCCCTCTGCTAGAACTGTTTAATCAAAGTCTAAGGCAGGGTGTCTTACCTGACCGCTGGACACAGGGACTCATAATACCCATACTCAAGCCTAATTCACAAAACTTCAGACCCATTTCTCTGACGTCGTGCATGTGTAAAGTTCTTGAGAGAATTATTCTCGACAGACTAATGTTTCAAATCAAGCCCCACCTTGCCCCTAACCTGTATGGTTTCCTTCCTGGAAGAAGCACACAAACTTGCTTTGTTGAGTATTTTATCAGAGAGGGACCAAGCTCTCAGGCGGCATTTATTGATCTCCAAACTGCCTTTGATACAGCAAACAGAGAAATAATCTTAGAACAACTAGCCTCTTTTGGAGTTAAGGGAAGACTGTTGACATGGCTCAGGGGTTATCTGAGTAACAGAACCGCCTCAGTCCTTTTCAAGGGGGTCAAAAGTAAACTTTGTGCACTCTTTGAGTTGGGTACACCCAGGGTGGAGTGCTAAGTCCTACACTGTTCAATGTTCTGATGCAAAAATTAACAATTGATATTCCCACACTACCTGACGATGGGGTCATCGGTTATGCCAATGACATATGCATTGTTGCAAATTCCCAAACTAGACTGCAAGCTCTATTTGATTCACTCGCTGCTAAAAGCATTGATTGTGGTCTTGTTATCTCTATAACTAAATCCAGAGTTCTCCATCCCTAAGGAAAAGATCATGTCCCTCTAACGTTCAAAGTCAACAACCAGAACATTGAACCGTGTAGGCAGCACAAATACCTTGGAGTTGGTATTAACAGTGACATTGTAAACGATCGACACCGTAGGTTAAGAGACTAAAACCATTGAAAACACTTACTGGTAAGAATATTGGTATCAATATTAAATATGCTAGATTTATGATGTTTGTGATGTTTGATGTGATCTCACGTGATGTGATGTTTGATGTGATATGTTTGTTAGATCTCGTTGATTATAATGCTTTGCACTTAATTAACTTCCCAGCCTCTGTGTTGGACAAACTTGGAATAGTACAGAATGAAGCCATGAGGATAATTCTTGGTGCCCCAAGATGCACAAGAATCATCAACATGAGGGAAGAACTGAAGCTTCCAACCATACTAGAGAGAATCATGCAAGTCAACACCACCTTTTGCCTTAAAGTCATGAGAGACCCTACATCTCCTGCATTGTTCAGAGACAAATTATTTAATGCTGTTAACACCCTATTGACAGGTGCCGACATACCAACTCACTCCTTTTATGATAAATGCCTGAGCAACAATGCTTACAATTTCATCAAACTCAACATTCTTTTTAAGTGCAATCTACCTGTCTCTGATATTCCTCTTTATCTGTGTATCATACACACCTGTCACTAAGACAGGTAATGAGAATCTTGCTCTTCTCAAAGCTGTCACACTTGAAACAATTGCCTCCTTCATCGAGAATTTAAGATCTCACGAGCACTGTGTCTACACCGACGACTCAGTCTAATCTTCTACTGGACGGACTGCAGCGGCATGTAGGTTTTATAGAAATAATATTTGCACAAAGACTGTCAGTGTCAGGTTAAACAACTGACTGACCACACAAGCAGAACTAGCAGCATTACAACTAGCTACCAGTACATTAAAACACATTGAAGGAGGAATAATATTTTGTGAATCAAAGTCTGCTTTTCGAATTTTTTATTTCTGGAAAATCGACAGCATGAACCTCATACTACCAATTATAACTGACCTAATCGCTGCCAGAGTAAAGGGGTTCGAATCTCCTTTATATGGATACCTTCACACACAAATATAACCCATCATAATGAGACACACATTGCAGCCAAATTTGCGTGCAACAAAGATGAAGTTGAATTAGATCTAGGTATCCCCATCTCTACTGTCAAAACTGTATTGATTCAAACACTCAGGACTGATAGGAAAGAAATTACTGACTCCCAACGACCTGAAAGCACCGGTATAAAAAGCTATGATTTGTTCAGATCTGAAACCTATATCTATGGGCAGCACAAAACGTGGAGCAGACTGTGCGACACAGTGGTTGCCAGGATCAGGTTGAGTTACCGTTACCTGTGGCAGGTGGCTACAGGTAACGGTAAGACACTACAGGTAATGGTAAGACACTCGCCTGGCGTTTCGCGAGCGCTTTGTCATGGGTTCGTATCCTGGCCGGGGAGGATTTATACTGGGCTCAAATCCTTAACTGTAGCCTCAGTTTAACTCGACAGTAAAATGTGTACTTGGTTGTAACAACGATTCTTCGCGGCGGGGATCGTATTCCAGGGACCTGCCCGAAACGCTACGCGTACTAGTGGCTGTACAAGAATGTAACAACTCTTGTATATATCTCA
>WNGS01003021.1:0-13533 GCA_020271785.1 Procambarus virginalis | reverse complement strand
TGATCCTGGACGGCATGGGTTCGAATCCTGGCCGGGTCAAAGAGTTCTAAGTGATATATGGCTTGCGCGTTCATGCAGCTTTCTCACATATATATATATATATATATATATATAGTATATATATATATATATATATATATATATATATATATATATATATATATATATATATATATAACCCAGACAGACCAGAGAGACAACTGCTGGCTGCTACCACTGGTCACCTCACAGTAACAACACTACACATATTATATATAAATCAACATAGAGTACAGAAAACGAACAGAACAATACTCTTATGTATATATGCACCTTAGGAACATACGCAGATGTTCAGCTACTCAAAACTAGCATCATACAAATATGTATATACAACGGAAACACGAAGCTTACCAACCGCTCTGGGTTGGCTGTACTGACACACACACACACACACACACACACACACACACACACACACACACACACACACACACACACACACACACACACACACACCTGTTTGGGCGGGGCGGTTGGTAACCACTTATGTCAGACCAATCCTGAAATATGCAGCTCCAGCTTGGAGTCCATACTTAGTTAAACACGAGACAAGGTTAGAGAAGATCCAGCGGTATGCCACCAGACTCGTTCCGGAACTGAGAGGTATGAGCTACGAGGAAAGGCGGAAACTCACGTCCCTGGAAGACAGTGGAGTAAGGGGAGACATGACCACTACCTACAAAATTCTCAGGGGATTTGACAAGGTGGACAAAGACAAATTCTTTTCACGGGTGGGACACGAACAAGGGACACAGGTGGAAACTTAGTGCCCAAATGAGCCACAGGGACGTTACAAAAACTTTTTCAGTGTCAGAGTGGTTGACAAATGGAATGCATTAGGAAGTGATGTGGTGGAGGCTGACTCCATACACAGTTTTAAGTGTAGATATAATAGAGCCCAATAGGCTCAGAAACCTGTACACCAGTTGACTGATAGTTGAGAGGCGGAACCTAAGAGGCAGAGCTCAACCCCCGCAAGTACAAATAGGTCAGTACACAGGCAAGCAGGGTGGGGGGGGGTGTCAGTATCAACGGCCGCGCCTCTTAACAGGCCAAACAAGAAGTTACAAACTCACAACCAACACATCCAGAAACATAAAAGTAATGCAGCAAAATACAGTATGATAAACGAGAATACACGTGTATATAATGATACTTCCAATACTGCAGGATGTATTACATTACAATAGAGGTACCTTCACTTACTGGTATGACCTCACCGCATCCAGTCTGAACTACTAGGCTGGATCCTAACAGTGACACTATTTTGTGTCATTAATACTCTAATGATGGGTGCTAACATACCAACTAACTCCTTATATCATAAATGGTTAAGCAAAAATATCTACAATCTCATCAAACTAAATATAACTTTTAAATGTAAATATACCTGTTACTAATATTCCTCTTTATCTATACCCTACCATTCAATTATCAGACGCTCCCATGAGCCAGAAAGATAATGGGAATGGTGGTGTTCTAATGTGGTCATATAAAACACAGACCTCTTTCAAAACCGTGAGGTCTCGCGAGCATTGTCCACACCGCTGGCTCAGTCTAGCTGTCAACACGACGGACTGCTGCAGCCTGTAGGTTTTATAGAAACAACACTTGCTCACCAACTACCAGTGTCAGGTAAAACAACTGGCTGACCTGCGCACAAACAGAACTAGCGGTACTACAACTAGCTATCACAACACTAAAAAACACAGGAGGAGGAATAATTTTCAGTGATTCAAAGTTTGCTCTTCAAGTACTTGAAAATTTATCCTGAATAATGCCCCACAAGTTTGCCAGTGTAGGCATCTGATCACAGGACCCTGTATGACTAACCATCCTTTGAGAAGGTGAATTTTCTTAGTATCACACACCTGGCTCTTGACACACACAGTGTAACCCTTCATATAGTCTAGGCCAGCTGTATAAATGTCCAGGTACCTTAGTATCACACACCTGGCTCTTGACACACACAGTGTAACCCTTCATATAGTCTAGGGCAGGTGTATAAATGTCCAGGTACCTTAGTATCACACACCTGGCTCTTGACACACACAGTGTAACCCTTCATACAGTCTAGGGCAGCTGTATAAATGTCCAGGTACCTTTGTATCACACACCTGGCTCTTGACACACACTGTGTAACCCTTCATGTTAATAAAAAAACAAAAACAACGCGAGCGTTTAGTGCGCGGGGTCAAGCCAAGCACGTGACCGACCCGGGCACCACCGGGTACCCCCCATCCAGTGCATTATTCAAATATAAACGGCAAGACCCATTATAAAATTAACCCTCATAAAATATATACAATTAAAATGACAATGCTATTAATATATACACTATAAACGACATTAATACATTTGCTATACAAAATTCAACAATAAATTCAATCCATGAAAGTTGCAAATTTGACGAGACAAAGACTCCATAAAACACACACATTAATTTACATAGCATATGTAGTACAGGGACCTCGCAGCACATAGTATATAATGGAACGACATATGAATATTTAGATGAGTCCTACATGATCAGTAGAGTCGAAGATGAGCCCCGACCACACTCATGGTGCTCACAAGAGCCCCGACCACACTCACGGTGCTCACAAGAGTCCCGACCACACTCACGGTGCTCACACGAGCCCCGACCACACTCATGGTGCTCACAAGAGCCCCGACCACACTCATGGTGCTCACACGAGCCCCGACCAAACTCACGGTGCTCACAAGAGTCCCGACCACACTCATGGTGCTCACACGAGCCCGACCACACTCACGGTGCTCACAAGAGCCCCGACCACACTCATGGTGCTCACAAGAGTCCCAACCACACTCACGGTGCTCACAAGAGTCCCAACCATACTCATGGTGCTCACAAGAGTCCCGACCACACTCACGGTGCTCACAAGAGTCCCGACCACACTCACGGTGCTCACAAGAGTCCCAACCACACTCACGGTGCTCACAAGAGTCCCGACCACACTCACGGTGCTCACAAGAGTCCCGACCACACTCACGGTGCTCACAAGAGTCCCAACCACACTCACGGTGCTCACAATAGTCCCAACCACACTCACGGTGCTCACAAAAGTCCCAACCACACTCATGGTGCTCACAAAAGTCCCAACCACACTCACGGTGCTCACAAGAGTCCCAACCACACTCACGGTGCTCACAAAGTCCCATCCACACTCACGGTGCTCACAAGAGTCCCAACCACACTCACGGTGCTCACAAAAGTCCCAACCACACTCACGGTGCTCACAAGAGCCCCGACCACATTCACGGTGCTCACAAGAGTCCCAAGATGCTATCACAAGTGATAGCATCAAGTGATAGCACCAAGTGATAACGTCAAATGATAACGTCAAGTGATAGCATCAAGTGATAGCATCAAGTGATAGCATCAAGTGATAACGTCAAGTGATAACGTCAAGTGATAACGTCAAGTGATAGCATCAAGTGATAGCATCAAGTGATAGCATCAAGTGATAGCATCAAGTGATAGCATGAAGTGGTAACGTGAAATGATAACGTCAAGTGATAGCATCAAGTGATAGCATCAAGTGATAATGTCAAGTGATAACGTCAAGTGATAATGTCAAGTGATAGCATCGTGATAACGTCAAGTGATAACGTCAAGTGATAGCATCAAGTGATAACGTCAAGTGATAACGTCAAGTGATAGCATTAAGTGATAGTATCAAGTGATAGCGTCAAGTGATAGCGTCAAGTGATAACGTCAAGTGATAACGTCAAGTGATAACGTTAAGTGATAGCACCAAGTGATAGCGTCAAGTGATAACGTCAAGTGATAACGTCAAGTGATAACGTCAAGTGATAGCGTCAAGTGATAACGTCAAGTGATAGCACCAAGTGATAACGTCAAGTGATAGCGTCAAGTGATAACGTCAAGTGATAACGTCAGGTGATAGCATCAAGTGATAACGTCAAGTGATAGCATCAAGTGATAGCTCCAAGTAATTACGTCAAGTGATAGCACCAAGAGATAACGTCAAGTGATAGCATCAAGTGATAACGTCAAGGGATAGCATAAGTGATAGCACCAAGTGATAGCGTCAAGTGATAACGTCAAGTGATAGCGTCAAGTGATAACGTCAAGTGATAGCACCAAGTGATAGCGTCAAGTGATAACGTCAGGTGATAGCATCAAGTGATAGTGTCAAGTGATAGCTCCAAGTAATTACGTCAAGTGATAGCACCAAGAGATAACGTCAAGTGATAGCACCAAGTGATAACGTCAAGTGATAGCACCAAGTGATAACGTCAAGGGATAGCATAAGTGATAACGTCAAGTGATAATGTCAAGTTATAGCACCAAGTGATAACGTCAAGTGATAATGTCAAGTTATAGCACCAAGTGATAACGTCAAGTGATAACGTCAAGTGATAGCACCAAGTGATAACGTCAAGTGATAGCACCAAGTGATAACGTCAAGTGATAGCACCAAGTGATAACGTCAAGTGATAGCACCAAGTGATAACGTCAAGTGATAGCACCAAGTGATAACGTCAAGTGATAATGTTAAGTGATAACGTCAAGTGATAACGTCAAGTGATAATGCCAAGTTATAGCAATAAGTGATAACGTCAAGTGATAGCACCAAGTAATAACGTCAAGTGATAGCACCAAGTGATAACGTCAAGTGATAACGTCAAGTGATAGCATCAATGATAACGCCAAGTGATAACGCCAAGTGATAGCACCAGTGATAACGTCAAGTGATAACGTCAAGTGATAGCACCAAGTGATAACGTCAAGTGATAGCACCAAGTGATAACGTCGTGATAGCACCAAGTGATAACGTCAAGTGATAATGTCAAGTGATAGCACCAAGTGATAACGTCAAGTGATAACATCAAGTGATAGCACCAAGTGATAACGTCAAGTGATAGCGTCAAGTGATAGCGTCAAGTGATAACATCAAGTGATAGCACCAAGTGATAACGTCAAGTGATAACATCAAGTGATAACGTCAAGTGATAGCATCAAGTGATAACGTCAAGTGATAGCACCAAGTGATAACGTCAAGTGATAACATCAAGTGATAGCATCAAGTGATAGCACCAAGTGATAACGTCAAGTGATAGCACCAAGTGATAACGTCAAGTGATAGCACCAAGTGATAACGTCAAGTGATAACATCAAGTGATAACGTCAAGTGATAACGTCAAGTGATAACGTCAAGTGATAGCACCAAGTGATAACGTCAAGTGATAACGTCAAGTGATAGCACCAAGTGATAGCACCAAGTGATAACGTCAAGTGATAACGTCAAGTGATAGCACCAAGTGATAGCACCAAGTGATAACGTCAAGTGATAACGTCAAGTGATAGCACCAAGTGATAACGTCTAGTGATAGCACCAAGTGATAACGTCAAGTGATAACGTCAAGTGATAGCAACAAGTGATAACGTCAAGTGATAACGTCAAGTGATAGCAACAAGTGATAACGTCAAGTGATAGGGTCAAGTGATAGCACCAAGTGATAACGTCAAGTGATAGCACCAAGTGATAACGTCAAGTGATAGCATCAAGTGATAACGTCAAGTGATAGTGTCAGTGTCAAGTGATAACGTCAAGTGATAGCACCAAGTGATAGCACCAAGTGATAACGTCAAGTGATAACGTCAAGTGATAGCACCAAGTGATAACGTCTAGTGATAGCACCAAGTGATAACGTCAAGTGATAACGTCAAGTGATAGCAACAAGTGATAACGTCAAGTGATAGGGTCAAGTGATAGCACCAAGTGATAACGTCAAGTGATAGCACCAAGTGATAACGTCAAGTGATAGCGTCAAGTGATAGCGTCAAGTGATAGCACCAAGTGATAACGTCAAGTGATAACGTCAAGTGATAGTGTCAAGTGATAGCACCAAGTGATAACGTCAAGTGATAGGGTCAAGTGATAGCACCAAGTGATAACGTCAAGTGATAGCACCAAGTGATAACGTCAAGTGATAGCATCAAGTGATAATGTCAAGTGATAGTGTCAAGTGATAACGTCAAGTGATAGCACCAAGTGATAGCACCAAGTGATAACGTCAAGTGATAACGTCAAGTGATAGCACCAAGTGATAACGTCTAGTGATAGCACCAAGTGATAACGTCAAGTGATACGTCAAGTGATAGCAACAAGTGATAACGTCAAGTGATAACGTCAAGTGATAGTGTCAAGTGATAACGTCAAGTGATAGCACCAAGTGATAACGTCAAGTGATAGCGTCAAGTGATAACGCCAAATGATAACATCAAGTGATAACGTCAAGTGATAGCGTCAGAGCGTCAACTTGACGCTCGGCCCGGCACCGTCAACAACGCATAACGTCATGTTTCCCTGATGTATGAGGTAATAAAATGTATTTTCAGACGTTGCATTAGATACATCGGATGAACAAAACACTGCGCTTGATGCAGCGGGCTGTTGTTGATGGCAGTGGGTGAGCCGCTACGTAACGAAGGTCCAGAACTAATCAACTCGTTAGTTGAACACTGGCGCCGGTGAACGAGGCGTTAAGCGGGGAAGAGTCTCTCACACACACACACACACACACACACACACACACACACACACACCCACACACACACACACACACACACACACACACACACACACAGAGCCAGGCAGCGGAGCTTCAATGACATTAAAAATAGCCCGAAGCTACCTGAAAACCCTTTACAGCAGTCAAACGTTGTATATATGTACTCCTGCCCCCCCCCCCACACCTGCCCCCTCCCACACCTGCTTCCACGAAAGCCACGAGGCCTTTGACCTGTCATCTTCATTTAGGTGCTCCTGAAAATCACACGAGACAAGCCCATAACATGACCCTAACAAGAGAAATGCTGAATAGACAAACCCAAGATGTAAAAAGAATACTACAAATTACTGAAGCCCTGCACATACAAGTCCCACCATGAATATTCAAATAACGGAACTATTCACTATACCCACCATGAGAGTGGGAGCAACACCCCTGCTACTTGGAACTTTTTCTTCCGAGTAGCTGAATCTAAAAACAACAACATCCTGTCTCCTCACTTGAGAATGAACCATGTAGGTTCGAAACGTTGTGTAAATATATAATAAGTGTAATTCATTCTACAGTGAATTTTTATTATTTTAGTCAACCTCGAATAATTAAGATGTACGTAATATGTCGTACGTAATAGCCAGAACTCACTTCTCGGCCTACTATGCAAATCACTTTTGCCTAATAAGCCGAGTGATTTTCTTTATTTTCAATAAATTGTTTCCAATTTATTTGAATTATTATTATATTAAGAACATAAATTACTGACGTAGTTGTGTTAGTTTAGGTTAGGTTTAAATAGGGCAGGTTAGGTTAGGTTAGGTTAGGTAGGGTTGGTTAGGTTCGGTCATATATCTACGTTAGTTTTAACTCAAATTTAAACAAAATAACTGATACATAAAGAAATGGACAGATTTATCATTTCATAAGAAAAAAATCGAAAAATATATAAATTCAGGAAAATTTGGCTTATTAGGCAAATTGCGCCTTGCATAGTAGGCCGAGTACGACGTTCTGGCTACTAGGTACAACATTATATATATATATATATATATATATATATATATATATATATATATATATATATATATATATATAATTTATTTTTTCCGTGCGCCTTAACCTGCCAGTAGCCTGAAGAGGATATTGGCAGTAAATACAAATCGTAAACTGTGTGGGTGTCTACGACCACAGACTACGACACTATTCATTATAGAAAACCTCCGACCACTGTCAACCCAACAGCGATAGACACACACACACAGAGGGGGGCCTCGCGGCTCAGTGGACAGCGCTCGGGGGTCGTAGTCGTAGCCGGGTTCGATCCCCGGCCGAAAAGGAACCAAATGGGCAGTGTGTTTTTCACCCTGATGTGCCTTTTCATCTAGTAGTAAATAGGTACCTGGGAGTTAGACAGCTGCTTCCTGGGATGTACATGTGTGTTAGAGAGTGTGTGTTATATGTCGTGTGTGTTATGTGTGTGTTATATGTTATTTGTGTTATATGTTATACGTGTGTAATATATGTCGATGACATAATGGTGTAAACATCGATTGGTTAGAAAGGCGGGGTCCAAGAGCTAATAGCTCGATTCTGTAGGCACAAATAGTAAATACACATGCACACACAGGCGCCGGTGGCTGAGAGCCGCTGGACACGTAATCCTGTGGTCCGGGGTTCAATTCCCGGCGCCGGCGAGAAACAATGGGCAGAGATCCTTTCACCCTGATGCCCCTGTTAACCAGCAGTAAATAGGTACCTGGGAGTTAGACAGCTGCTACGGGCTGCTTCCTGGAGTGTGTGTGGAAAAAAAATAGTTGTTAGTGACTGTTGGTTGATTAACAGTTGAGAGGCAGATCGAAAGAGCAGAGCTTAACCCCCGCAAGCACAACACTAATAAACACACACACACACACACACACACACACACACACACGCACGCACACACACGCACACACACATGATACGTTACTAAGCTGAGAGAGGGAATATCTAACCAGGCACCACTGTAGGAGGTTGGGATTAACAATGGGGGGGGGGGGGGAATTGGTTGAGGTGTCTGTGACAAAGGCTACAGACCCACGGGGGGGGGGGAATATCACCCTGGATACTAAAAGAATGAACAGAAGTACTGTGTCTGCCGCTCTCAATAGTGGTAAATCAGTGATAACAGAACTGCCAAGAATTCGAAAGACGGCTGATGTAGTCCCTATATACAAGAAGGGAGACAAACAGGAGGCACTGAACTACAGGCCAGTGTCCTAATTTGCATACCGTACAAGGTATTGCGAAGATTGCGATAACAAAACAACTAGAAGACGTCTGGAGATAAAGAACTTTATAATACACCACCAGCATGGGTTCAGAGATGACAAATCTTGCCTCACAGGATTAACAGTTCTATGACTAGGTGATATCTTGAGGTTATCTTGAGATGATTTCGGAGCTTTTTAGTGTCCCCGCGGCCCGGTCCTCGACCAGGCCTCCACCCCAGGAAGCAGCCCGTGACAGCTGACTAACACCCAGGTACCTATTTTACTGCTTAAGAGAAGAAAGAAAGAAGAAAAGGCAAGAAAGAGAAGGGAGGTAGTATACATGTTGCTGGATGATAGAGCCCAGAAAGCCTGTGACACTGTACCCCATAAGAGACTAGTGCATAAGCTGGAGATGCAGGCGGGATGAAAGGGAAGGACTCCACTGGATAAGGGAGTACCTAAGCAACAGAAGACAGCGAGTCACTGTGAGGGGTGAGGTCTCTGAGTGGCGAGGCGTCACCAGTGGAGAACCACAGGGTGTCTTTGCATCTTTACTGTTTCTGATATATGTAAACGAATCTCCAAAAGGGAATAGACTTCCTCTCAATATTTGCTAATGGTGCAAACATTATGAGGAGGATTAAGACCAAGGAAGACAGCAAGAAGCTACAAGATGTCCAAGACAAACTGAAGGAATAGTCCAACAAATGGCTACTAAAATTCAACTCAAGTAAATGTAAAGTAATGAAGCGGGGTGTAGCCACTGGTGGAAGCAGGAGGCCAGACACTGGATACCAAATGGGAGATGAAGTCCTCCACGAAACGGACAGACAGAAAGATTTAGGAGTTGATATCACACCGAACATGTCTCCTGAAGCCCAAATGAAAAGATATCATCAGCGACATATGCGAGGCTGGCTAACATAAGAATTGCCTTTAGACATTTATGTAAGAAATCATTTAAAACCTTGTACACCACAAATGTCAGACTACTGGAACATGCGTCTCCAGCCTGGAGTCCATACATTCTTAAGCATAGACGGTTGAGGAAGCTGGAGAAGGTCCAAACGTATGCTGCCAAACTACTTCCAGAACTAAGAGGTATAAATTACGAGGAAAGGCTGTGTGAATTGCATCTCACATCGCTAGAAGACAGAAGAGTTCGGGGAAACATGATCACCACATACAAAAATTTCAGAGGAATTGACAGTGTTAAGGTCGGATAATTTAACACGGGTGGTACACGAACAAGGGCACACAGGTGGAAACTGAATACCCACATGAGCCACAGAAACATTAGAAAGACCTTTTTCAGTGTCAAGAGTAGTTAACAGGTGGAATGCACTAGGCAGTAATGTGGTGGAGGCTGACTCCATACACAGTTTCAAATGTAGATATGATAGAGCCCAGTAGGCTCAGTAACCTGTACACCAGTTGATTGACAGTTGAGAGGCGGGACCAAAGAGCCAGAGCTCAACCCCCGCAAGCACAACTAAGTGAGCACACCCACATCACCGCTCATGACAAGCACAGCCCTAACTCAAGCATTATCTTTCAAATCACGAAGTCGCATTATTGCTGAACGACTCCAAGCAAGCAAACTGTTGGGAGTGGCCTGCAGCATCACCACTATCGCCTCACACTGCAACAGACGACCGGACCCCGTCAGTAACGTACCAAGACGTCTCCACGTGCTCACAAACTACTCAACAGCGCAATCAGTCGCATCTCCCCGAGCAACAAGGCCATTTGGAGCGGTTAAAGGCGCCGCGCTCGTCAACCTCAACTGTTTAAATGTATTTATAAATGCCGCATGCATAATGCATGACTGTAGACTGGTACATGACTGTAGACTTGTACATGACTGTAGACTGCACCATGACTGTAGACTGCACCATGACTGTAGACTGCACCATGACTGTAGACTGGTACATGACTGTAGACTGGTACATGACTGTAGACTGGTACATGACTGTAGACTGCACCATGACTGTAGACTGGTACATGACTGTAGACTGGTACATGACTGTAGACTGCACCATGACTGTAGACTGCACCATGACTGTAGACTGCACCATGACTGTAGACTGCATCATGACTGTAGACTGGTACATGACTGTAGACTGCACCATGACTGTAGACTGGTACATGACTGTAGACTGGTACATGACTGTAGACTGCACCATGACTGTAGACTGCACCATGAATGTAGACTGCACCATGACTGTAGACTGCACCATGACTGTAGACTGCACCATGACTGTAGACTGCACCATGACTGTAGACTGGTACATGACTGTAGACTGCACCATGACAGTAGACTGGTACATGACTGTAGACTGCACCATGACTGTAGACTGCACCATGACTGTAGACTGCACCATGACTGTAGACTGGTTCATAACTGTAGACTGGTACATGACTGTAGACTGGTACATGACTGTAGACTGGTACATGACTGTAGACTGGTACATGACTGTAGACTGCACCATGACTGTAGACTGGTACATGACTGTAGACTGGTACATGACTGTAGGCTGGTACATGACTGTAGACTGGTACATGACTGTAGACTGGTACATGACTGTAGACTGGTATATGATTGTAGACTAGTACATGACTGTAGACTGGTACATGACTGTAGACTGGTACATGACTGTAGACTGCACCATGACTGTAGACTGGTACATGACTGTAGACTGCACCATGACTGTAGACTGCACCATGACTGTAGACTGCACCATGACTGTAGACTGCACCATGACTGTAGACTGGTACATGACTGTAGACTGGTACATGACTGTAGACTGGTACATGACTGTAGACTGGTACATGACTGTAGACTGCACTATGACTGTAGACTGCACCATGACTGTAGACTGCACCATGACTGTAGACTGCACCATGACTGTAGACTGCACCATGACTGTAGACTGGTACATGACTGTAGACTGGTACATGACTGTAGACTGCACCATGACTGTAGACTGCACCATGACTGTAGACTGCACCATGACTGTAGACTGCACCATGACTGTAGACTGCACCATGACTGTAGACTGCACCATGACTGTAGACTGCACCATGACTGTAGACTGCACCATGACTGTAGACTGCACCATGACTGTAGACTGCACCATGACTGTAGACTGGTACATGACTATAGACTGCTACACGAGACTGAAGTCGTTTTGCATCACATACAACACCATGAGAGTACTTGCTGAGCTGCCAAATAGCCCTCTGCTAGAACTGTTTAATCAAAGTCTAAGGCAGGGTGTCTTACCTGACCGCTGGACACAGGGACTCATAATACCCATACTCAAGCCTAATTCACAAAACTTCAGACCCATTTCTCTGACGTCGTGCATGTGTAAAGTTCTTGAGAGAATTATTCTCGACAGACTAATGTTTCAAATCAAGCCCCACCTTGCCCCTAACCTGTATGGTTTCCTTCCTGGAAGAAGCACACAAACTTGCTTTGTTGAGTATTTTATCAGAGAGGGACCAAGCTCTCAGGCGGCATTTATTGATCTCCAAACTGCCTTTGATACAGCAAACAGAGAAATAATCTTAGAACAACTAGCCTCTTTTGGAGTTAAGGGAAGACTGTTGACATGGCTCAGGGGTTATCTGAGTAACAGAACCGCCTCAGTCCTTTTCAAGGGGGTCAAAAGTAAACTTTGTGCACTCTTTGAGTTGGGTACACCCCAGGGTGGAGTGCTAAGTCCTACACTGTTCAATGTTCTGATGCAAAAATTAACAATTGATATTCCCACACTACCTGACGATGGGGTCATCGGTTATGCCAATGACATATGCATTGTTGCAAATTCCCAAACTAGACTGCAAGCTCTATTTGATTCACTCGCTGCTAAAAGCATTGATTGTGGTCTTGTTATCTCTATAACTAAATCCAGAGTTCTCCATCCCTAAGGAAAAGATCATGTCCCTCTAACGTTCAAAGTCAACAACCAGAACATTGAACCGTGTAGGCAGCACAAATACCTTGGAGTTGGTATTAACAGTGACATTGTAAACGATCGACACCGTAGGTTAAGAGACTAAAACCATTGAAAACACTTACTGGTAAGAATATTGGTATCAATATTAAATATGCTAGATTTATGATGTTTGTGATGTTTGATGTGATCTCACGTGATGTGATGTTTGATGTGATATGTTTGTTAGATCTCGTTGATTATAATGCTTTGCACTTAATTAACTTCCCAGCCTCTGTGTTGGACAAACTTGGAATAGTACAGAATGAAGCCATGAGGATAATTCTTGGTGCCCCAAGATGCACAAGAATCATCAACATGAGGGAAGAACTGAAGCTTCCAACCATACTAGAGAGAATCATGCAAGTCAACACCACCTTTTGCCTTAAAGTCATGAGAGACCCTACATCTCCTGCATTGTTCAGAGACAAATTATTTAATGCTGTTAACACCCTATTGACAGGTGCCGACATACCAACTCACTCCTTTTATGATAAATGCCTGAGCAACAATGCTTACAATTTCATCAAACTCAACATTCTTTTTAAGTGCAATCTACCTGTCTCTGATATTCCTCTTTATCTGTGTATCATACACACCTGTCACTAAGACAGGTAATGAGAATCTTGCTCTTCTCAAAGCTGTCACACTTGAAACAATTGCCTCCTTCATCGAGAATT
>WNGS01003020.1:0-12945 GCA_020271785.1 Procambarus virginalis | reverse complement strand
CAGTAGCCAGAGAAGACGGCGGCGGGTCCACAAACACCTCACCTTCCTCCCGTATAAACTCTACGACTGGATATAATTGCAGAGTTTTGGCCACGTTCATATATCGCTGAGCGTGTGTATTACGGCCGAAAACACACACGCTATTTCCAGTTATAGTTTCCAAGAATGTTGAAATTTCGCCTGTGAGCGAGAAACATTGAGGCGTTTGGGCGATGAGAAGGAACCTGGCTGCGTGGGGGGAGGGGGAAAGAAGAAAGAAAGAAAGAGAGAAATAGAGAGAGAAAGAAAGAGAGAGAGAAAGAAAGAGAGAGAGAATGTATCATATTTAGCTTGAGCAACTTCTCATTAACATCATGTCCCTGTTAACAGATTATTCGTTACCCTCACGTACCACCGTAACCACTACAGCACCTTGCAACATTCACACCTTTAACAACGTGTTGCTCTCACCAGCCTACAACACAGTGTTTTAATTGAACATATCTGGCAGCGGCTGCAACACTGCCATGTTGCAACTAACATCCTGGCGCAGCTAAAATCGTTTACTGTCGGGATTAAGAAAGATTCTCTTTCTTCCCTAAGATTAATGTTAATAGTGTACATTAAATTCCTTAATGACAGAGCAAGAAACGAGAGTCTGAGAATGTAGCCATCTTAGACTGGTACTGCTTAGACTTAGACTGCTTCCCTGCCCCGAGCAACCATCCTCCTCATATGAATGGGGTCGTAAGTAGGAGATCATTAGGACTTGCGCCAACTACTGGGCTCTTAAATGTGTCTCCAGAGAACTCTACCCTTGTCTAAGGCACTACTCCCACATCTGGGGCAGCTCCTCCTCCCCTCTCTCTACCTATGTCTATATGGTAGTGGACTACCAGTCCACTACCTGCTGGGGAATTGACATGGTTCTTCTTGTGGTTATCTTGAGATGGGCGATGAGTCACAATAACGTGGCTGAAGTATGTTGACCAGACCACACACTAGAAGTTGAAGGGACGACGACGTTTCGGTCCGTCCTGGACCATTCTCAAGTCGCTTGTGCGACTTGTGCGACACAAGCGACTTGAGAATGGACCAGGACGGACCGAAACGTCGTCGTCCCTTCAACTTCTAGTGTGTGGTCTGGTCAAGTTATCTTGAGATGTTTTCGGAGCTTACCGTCCCCACGGCCCGGTCCTCGGCCAGGCCTCCTTTTTCTTACCCCCCCCCCCCCCAGGAAGCAGCCCGTAGCAGCTGTCTAACTCCCAGGTACCTATTTACTGCTAGGTAACAGGGGCAACAGGGTGAAAGAAACATTTTGCCCATTTGTCTCCGCCTCAACCGGGGATTGAACCGGAACTTCAGAACTACGAAACCGAAGCGCTGTCCACTCAGCTGTCAGGTGCCCAGCTGGGTAGACAAGGCTGGATTATTTAACACAGGTGGCACACGCACAAGGAGACACAGGTGGAAGCTGAGTACCCAGATGAGCCACAGAGAGATTAGAAAGAACTTTTTAAGTGCAGGAGTAGTTAGTAAATGGAATGCATTAGGCAGTAATGTGGTGGAGGCTGACTCCATACACAGTTTCAAATGTAGATACGATAGAGCCCAGTAGGCTCAGGAACCTGTACACCAGTTGATTGACAGTTAAGAGGCGGGACCAAAGAGCCAGAGCTCAACCCCAGCAAGCACACCTAGGTGAGTATCAGTCGTATATTCTCTCCGACACCTCTGATCTTGCCTCTTTAAGAGCCGCCTGAGGGCTCCATTTTCAACTCTGAGTATTATCGGTATAATCCATCTCAAAACCCGACGTAAGAACAATCTTCCAGCCAGCATGTGACAAGACGCTCATCTTATATTCCAACCTTCATCGCTCTGGGAAAAGCGATGAGCTCGTAACGAGTCATCCCTAACGGGGCTGTCCTCCACTTGGTCGTCCACAACGGGGCTGCCCTCCACTTGGTCGTCCACAACGGGGCTGCCCTCCACTTGGTCGTCCACAACGGGGCTGCCCTCCACTTGGTCGTCCACAACGGGGCTGCCCTCCACTTGGTCGTCCACAACGGGGCTGCCCTCCACTTGGTCGTCCACAACGGGGCTGCCCTCCACTTGGTCGTCCACAACGGGGCTGCCCTCCACTTGGTCGTCCACAACGGGGCTGCCCTCCACTTGGTCGTCCACAACGGGGCTGCCCTCCACTTGGTCGTCCACAACGGGGCTGCCCTCCACTTGGTCGTCCACAACGGGGCTGCCCTCCACTTGGTCGTCCTCCTGTGAGCAGTCCTCGACGAAGCTTTCCAGCCACGCCGTGGTGAGACAGTGACACCACCGTGGTGGTGCGGACCTGTCGTCCACGTACCGGACATCCTCCGTGGCCCGGCCCCAGGACGTGACCTCAGCCCCTACCATTACAACTCCTCAGACGCGCAGGAATTTGATATAATGCAACATATTCTGCACATTTATCCTGGCGGGAAAAAGGAGGGGGAAGAGAGAGGAGTTCAAATTACCGTCCTCGCTAAGTGCTTGCCTGCGTGCGTGTGCGTGTGTACCAGATTAAAAATGCACGCAAACGTCGTGGGTTGGATCCAAGACCCAAATTTAGGGGGAGGAGGGAGGGGGGGGGGGACTAGTAGCCTGGTCAGTTAACCTGTTCGTGGTGGCAACCCCAGTGTCGTGGACCTGTTGATTAATCCCCCCCCAACTTTAGATGGGTTGCGAGAGGAACTCTCGAGACAGTTCACGGGTAAACCCTCAAGTGGGGAAACTCGTGTCTTATCCCTACCACCAGGGGGCACTGCTTACCATAAGGGGGGGATATTACCTCTGGGGGGGGGGTGTAAACAACGATGGACCCCTCCCCCCCTTGTGTCAGGGGGTGGTGGTGGGGGAGCACAGACCCCCCCCCTCCTTTTCCACACTACAGTAATGACGCCGGTGATAGTCTGTACTCACCTATTTGTGCTTGCGGGGGTTGAGCTCCGGCTCTTTGGTCCCGCCTCTCAACTGTCAGTCAACTGGTGTACAGGTTCCTGAGTCTATTGGGCTCTGTCATATCTACACTTGAAACTGTGTATGGAGTCAGCCTCCACCACATCACTTCCTAATGCATTCCATTTGTCAACCACTCTGACACTAAAATAAACTATTTCTAATATCTCTGTGGCTCATTTGGGCACTCAGTTTCCACCTGTGTCCCCTAGTGCGTATGCCCCTTGTGTTAAATAGCCTGTCTTTATCTACCTTGTCAATCCCTTTGAGAATCTTGTATGTGATCATGTCTCCTCTAACTCTTCTGTCTTCCAGCGACGTGAGGTTTAATTCCCGTAGTCTCTCCTCGTAGCTCATACCTCTCAGCTCGGGTACTAGTCTGGTGGCAAACCTTTGAACCTTTTCCAGTTTAGTCTTATGCTTAACTAGATATGGACTCCATGCTAGGGCTGCATACTCCAGGATTGGTCTAACATATGTGGTATACAAAGTTCTGTCTGTCTCTCTCTCTCTCACACACATTACATTATATATATATATATATATATATATATATATATATATATATATATACATATACATATATATACATAAACAAATACAAATACATACATACATGAATACACACAATTTGTCGAACAATGCACATCTGACGCAAAAACTGGTCTTGTACCTGTGAAACATTTTGACCAATTGTACCGAAAGGAACTACGCAGGATTGATCTACATCTTGTGTCTACGTGTGTGTGTGTGTGTGTGTGTGTGTGTGTGTGTGTGTGTGTGTGTGTGTGTGTGTGTGTGTGTGTGTGTGTGTGTGTGTGCCTACTTTGGGGGGAGGACCTACCTTTGTGCTTACCTTCGGCCTACCTATGCCTCAACTTTCTCCCTAATATTTACCTACCACCTGCATGTGCTACCAGGCTCCTAAGTAGCGTAGATGTGTGGTACAGGTAGAGTGTAGCATGTACCGGGTCAGTCTACCGTGGCAACAAAGTCTACCTAACTTGTAGTTAGAGTCAGTGCTTGTCTACTACCGCCCTGGTCATTCATTTATACAATGTTAAGCAGCATGAATATATTTTCTTAGTATCTGTTAAACATATCGGTTAGTGAGCACTCAACCCCAGGGGACTGGAGTGCTCTAACAATGCTGACTAACAAACACGTATGAATGGAGTGTGCGTAGGGTGTAGGTGGTGTCGGGGGTGTAGGTGGAGGTGTCGGGGGTGTAGGTGGAGGAGGTGGAGGTGTCGGGGGTGTAGGTGTTGACCAGGAGCACCGGGTCAATGCTCCGAGCGCTAGTTTTGTGGCAAGCTATTCAAATGGCAGCAGCAGGGAAGGAGGTTGTGTTCTGATGAACGATGCACTCCAAGCTGTTTGTCTAGTCTGTTTGATTCGCACACACAAGCACGCACTCACACACTTACACACAAGCACGCACTCACACACTCACACACAAGCACGCACTCACTCACACCCTCTTGGCACATGACGGCTCAAATTCATTTACATCTTTCCAGGTCTGGCCAGCCAGCGTGGCCACAGCCTCAGTATACTGACGCCTGGACACACCTGCTTGGCTCCTGAGGGTGTGTTGTCTGTGGCAATGGACACTCCCCCACCACCACCTCCCCTCGCCACCCCCGCCACACCTCACCCCCTCCTTCCCCCGCCACAGGAACGCACAACCACCACTTCCATAGGCCCTGTTTAACTTCCGCTCGCGTGCAAGGAGTGAGAGTGAAGGGCGCCTTCTGGAGAGCCAATTACTCCCTCCTAAGCCGGTGGCTGAGCGGACAGAACACTGGACGCGTGATCCTGTGGTCCCGGGTTCGATCCCGGACGCCGGCGGGAAACTATAGGCAGAGATTCTTTCACCCCGATGCCTCTGTTACTTAGCAGTAAATAGGTACCTGGGAGTTAGTCAGCTGTCACGGGCTGCATCCTAGAAGTGGAGGCCTGGTCGAGGACCGGGCCGCGGGGACACTAAGCCCCGAAATGCTCTCAAGATAACCCCTCCCCTTGTTTTCGACTCTAGAACAGTGCGACCAAGAGAACAAATTGCAGAACTGACCACGAGGCTGATGCTCAATTGTTGTCGAAGGGCTCGTTAGGGGCCAGGAGCGTCGGGAGCGGTGTGGCTCTCTGCGTGGATAGACATCCCCCCCCCCCCCACCCTGTCCCGTCCTCTCACTTGACTCTTCCCCGCCCACTCCTGCACGAAGTGGGTGGGGAGTGGCGTGAGAGGTGAGTGTGTGGTGGGTGGCCACTGTAACGTACGAGGTGCCCTATGTAGTGAGGTGAGGCGCTGTGTGTCCTGCGTAGTCAGGTGAGGCGTTGTGTGTCCTGCGTAGCGAGGTGAGGCGCTGTGTGTCCTGCGTAGCGAGGTGAGGCGTTGTGTGTCCTGCGTAGCGAGGTGAGGCGCTGTGTCCTGCGTAGCGAGGTGAGGCGCTGTGTGTAGTGCGTAGCGAGGTGAGGCGCTGTGTGTCCTGCGTAGCGAGGTGAGGCGCTGTGTGGTGCAGACGTCAGCGGGGGAGGCGAGGCAGGCGGCGAGGAGAAAGCGTGTGCGGGTCTTCCGGCGGGCTAGACCCTGGCTGCTTCCCGCCATGTAACTCTCCCGCCCTTACTGCTGTCCCTGGGGCGCCACGCTGCCCGGGCCCCGTGTGCCAGCCGTCTCCCACGGGCGCCCTTCTCCCACCACCCAACCCGTCCTCCTCATAGCATGTCGCACTTTGATGTATACTCTACCGTAGGCCAAACATCGTCGTACTAAAAAATTGTCGTACTTTCGCGGCTCGCGAAACTGATATACTGTCCCGGTTTCTGTTTTGGGTCCTCTGGTTGGTTAGGATAAGGGCACCTTAGTACGACAGTTTCCTGACGTTGGGGAACCTTAGGAGGACGGACTGGACCACCATGCCGACGGCACTAGCATAAACCGCCGAAACGGTTTGGCCGGGTCGTATTCCGGTGAAAATTAGGATTAAGGACCTGCCCGAAACGCTATGCGTGCTGGTGGCTGTACAAGAATGTTAGAACTCTTGTATAAATAAATAAAAAATAGGACCCGCTCGTAAAGCGGGCATTAGCCTCCCGGCCCCCGGCACTCCCCTGGTTAAAAAAATTATATTATATATGTAATATATATTATACATAATATATATATATTATATATATAGATGCTGTTCTAAAAATCCCCCTCACTTTACACACTGAAGATGACCTAAGATGACAGTTAATAAAGTTCTTACTGCGTCTGGGTACAAGTGACAAGCTGAACAGGCGGCGGGGACGTTATCTTGAGATGATTTCGGGGCTTACCGTCCCCTCGACCAGGCCTCCTTTTTGTTAAACACCTCCAGGAAGCAGACCGTAGCAGCTGTCTCAGGTACCTATTTACTGCTAGGTAACAGGGGCATCAGGGTGAAAAACTTTTTTTGCCCATTTGTCTCCGTCTCCACTGGGGATCGAACCCGGAACCTCAGGACTACGAATCGGAAGCGCCTCCCGCCCTGGGAGGGGCAGAAGGGGGCGGGGAGGGGCAGAAGGGGGCGGGGAGGGGCAGAAGGGGGCGGGGAGGGGCAGAAAGGGGCGGGGAGGGGCAGAAGGGGGGCGGGGAGGGGCAGAAGGGGGGCGGGGAGGGGCAGAAGGGGGGCGGGGAGGGGCAGAAGGGGGCAGGGAGGGGCAGAAAGGGGCGGGGAGGGGCCACACATGAGTTACGGGAAATGATTGAAGGAATTAAACAGTAGAAGACAGAAGAGTTAAGAGTGACATGATTACCACCTACACAATTCTCATATAAACTGATCCACACAGGTCCTCGCTGCCGTGTGGACAGCGGTCCGGGATCCTATTCCTAAGGGCCAGGGTTCGATTCCCGTTCGAGGCAGAAACAAAATGAGCAGTTTCTTTCGCCTGAGGCTTCTGTTCACCTAGCAGTAAATAGGTACCCGGAAGTTAGACAGCTGCTACGGGCTGCATCCTGGGGATGTGCGAGAAATATGAAGTAGATATGATAAGAGGAAACACAGTTCATGAGTCAGTACATTAAGACCACCGACTGCTAGAAAGGCGGAGCCCAAGAGCTAGCAGCTCGATCTTCCAGACACAAATATAGCAAAGACTCAGGCAATATCAAGAAGGTACAACCTTGGGTCCTGAACAAAGTGTACCACCAGAAGCAATTTACAGAAAATAAGGATCTAACTTCACCTCGGGCGGTTCCTCATCACTGAAATTGAACCGAGAACGGAAACCTTATTTTTTGTCCGTGACAGCTAATCTTGCTAAGCACAACACTAATCCTTCCCAACACAGCTTGATGGAACTCCCCTGCTTAAACACCTGTGCTGCCTCTCCCTCTCTCTTTCTCTTTAAAACTAAAATATCTGCAGCTCTGTTTTGCAGCAAAAAATCATTACAGACGTCTGTTACTGTATAAATCATTATAGATCTATTGTCACTATAGACCTGCCACTAAAAAATCATTATAGACGTCTGTTACTGTATAAATCATTATAGATCTATTGTCACTATAGACCTGTCACTATAAAAATCATGATAGACCCGTCACAATAAACAGCCTTGCTGATAAAATTATAACCATACACGCGGGTGTAGAAGAACCCTGGAGACCAGCTACAGGTAAATGGAGCATAATTTCATACTCCACTGATATGTTGCGTCTGTTACATTCAGGCTCAGAGATGTTGGTGTGCGAGGACACTGTGTATACATTCACACATTGCACCATCCCCCCTGTCCCCCGGCAGTCCAGTAACGAGGAGGCCTGGTCGACGACCGGGCCGCGGGGACGCTAAGCCCCGAAAACACCTCAAGGTAACCTCAAGGTATATCTATTGGGATGATTGCAGGGATGTGATACCATACGATACCTTGTACTGGCGAGTCCTGAGTCCTCACACACACTAATATGTTTAGGTGTTTTAAGAAGACGGGAGCTAGATCAGGATGCCCACGGCTCCTCCATAACCCCTGGCACGGAGGTAGGCAGCTGCCCCCTGGCACGGAGGCAGGCAGCTGCCCCCTGGCACGGAGGCAGGCAGCTGCCCCCTGGCACGGAGGCAGGCAGCTGCCCCTGGCACGGAGGCAGGCAGCTGCCCCTGGCACGGAGGCAGGCAGGGGGCTCCGGGGCTCTTGCTAGCACCAGCCCACCTCTGTCGTAATGGCGAGGTAGAGACAAGGAGAGACGATTCCCAGCAGCGAGGCGGCCATATACATGCAGGATACACGCACCTGGAGAGTGGACCAGACATGACCCAGGTGGCCGGGAGTCCAGCACGCGTCCCCCCGTCACCTGGCTTGTCACGCACACGCCACTCCACACTCAGTAGCAGTAGTTAGAAACAGTTGATTGACAGTTGAGAGGCGGGCCGAAAGAGCAGAGCTCAATCCCCGCAAGCACAACTAGGTAAATACTCAACAAGCAAGCACTTGATTCCCCCCCCCCTACCACACACACCACACACACACACACACACACACACACACACACCACACACACACACACACACACGTTACATTTGTGACGTGCTATAAACAACACAGGTTGTACAAATGAACAAAAATATCTATTGTGGAATTAAATTTTAATCCGTTCCAAAGAAGATGGGAAGATGACACCCGATGAGCACCAGAGACTATAACAAATCACACCAAATCAAAAATCACCACCAATCTGGTGTGAACAAATCACACCAAGAGACGCACCAAGTTGTTAATGATAAGGAGTGTAGATGACCATGTTACACGTTCTAACCAAGTGTATGATGAGAAATAGATTACTTATATACAATATGTCAGACCTAGACTCGTGTATACAGCTGTTATATAGTNTCAACAGGTGTACAGTTTCCTGAGCCTAATGGGCTCTATCATATCTACACTTGAAACTGTGTATGGAGTCAGCCTCCACCACATCGCTTCCTAATGCATTCCATTTGTCAACCACTCTGACACTAAAAAAGTTCTTTCTAATATCTCTGTGGCTCATTTGGGCACTCAGCTTTCCACCTGTGTCCCCTAGTGCGTGTGCCCCTTGTGTTAAACAGCCTGTCTTTATCAACCCTGTCGATTCCCCTGAGAATCTTGAATGTGGTGATCATGTCCCCCCTAACTCTTCTGTCTTCCAACGAAGTGAGGTTTAATTCCTGCAGTCGCTCCTCGTAGCTCATACCTCTCAGCTCGGGTACTAGTCTGGTGGCAAACCTTTGAACCTTTTCCAGTTTAGTCTTATGCTTGACTAGATAGGGACTCCATGCTGGAGCCGCATACTCCAGGATTGGTCTGACATATGTGGTATATAATGTTCTGAAAGATTCCTTACACAAGTTTCTAAAGGCCGTTCTTATGTTAGCCAACCTGGCATATGCTGCTGATGTTATCCTCTTGATATGAGCTTCAGGGGACAGGTCTGGCGTGATATCAACCCCCAGGTCTTTCTCTCTCTCTGACTCTTGAAGTATTTCATCTCCCAATGATACCTTGTATCTGGTCTCCTGCTTCCTACCCCTATCTTCATTACATTACATTTGCTTGGGTTAAACTCTAACAGCCATTTGTTCGACCATTCCTGCAGCTTGTCCAGGTCTTCTTGAAGTCTCAAGCTGTCCTCCTCTGTCTTAATCCTTCTCATAATTTTGGCGTCGTCAGCAAACATTGAGAGGAATGAGTCTATACCCTCTGGAAGATCATTTACGTATATCAGAAACAGGATAGGTCCAAGTACAGAGCCCTGTGGGACTCCACTGGTGACTTCACGCCAGTCTGAGGTCTCACCCCTCACTGTAACTCTCTGCTTCCTATTGCTTAGGTACTCCCTTATCCACTGGAGCGCCCTACCTGTTACTCCTGCCTGTTTCTCCAGCTTATGCATCAACCTTTTATGGGGTACTGTGTCAAAGGCTTTCCGACAGTCCAAAAAAATGCAGTCCGCCCACCCTTCTCTTTCTTGCTTAATTCTTGTCACCTGATCGTAGAATTCTATCAAGCCTGTAAGGCAAGATTTACCCTCCCTGAACCCATGTTGATGGGTTGTCACGAAGTCTCTTCTCTCCAGATGTGTTACTAGGTTTTTCTCACAATCTTCTCCATCACCTTGCATGGTATACAAGTTAAGGACACTGGCCTGTAGTTCAGTGCCTCTTGTCTGTCACCCTTTTTGTATATTGGTACTACATTAGCAGTCTTCCATATTTCTGGTAGGTCCCCCGTTTCCAGTGACTTACTATACACTATGGAGAGTGGTAAGCAAAGTGCTCCTGCACACTCTTTCAATACCCATGGCGAGATTCCATCCGGCCCAACAGCTTTTCTCACATCCAAGTCCAATAGGTGCTTTTTGACCTCATCTCTTGTAATTTCGAACCTATCCAAGGTCACCTGGTTTGCTGCCACCTCTCCCAGCGCCGTGATATCTCCCTGTTCTATTGTAAAGACCTCCTGGAACCTTTTGTTGAGTTCTTCACACACCTCTTTGTCATTCTCTGTGTACCTGTCCTCGCCCACCCTAAGTTTAATCACCTGTTCCTTCACTGTTGTCTTCCTCCTGATGTGACTGTGTAGTAGCTTTGGTTCAGTCTTAGCTTTATTAGCTATATCATTTTCATACCTTTTCTCAGCTGCTCTTCTCACACTGACATACTCGTTCCTGGTTCTCTGGTATCTCTCTCTACTTTCTGGTGTTCTGTTATTACGGAAGTTCCTCCATGCCCTTTTGTTCAGCTCCTTTGCTTTCATACATTCCCTATTAAACCACGGATTCTTAAAATGTATGTGTGGAAGCATCGGTGTGTGTATATATGAATGCTACACAGTATTCATCTATAGACATCCACATATGGTGAAACACATGTGAAGAACCTCTCACACACTCACAACTCCCTGACAAGAGGGAGCCAGCTTAGCTTAGCTGCCAACACCCACACATCGTGTCAGCAAGGCGGACAGCCCGCCTGCTTTCATACCTCTCACTGTGTTTCCCACTTCTATACTTCCCTTCACCTATGCCTCTCCTGTCCCAAAAAAAAATAGACAGGTTGGAAAGTGATCAGCTGACTATATGCATGACTGTGTTGAGAAGCTAGAGGGGGGGGGAGGAGAGGGGGTGGTGGAGGGGGTGGTGGAGGGGGTGGTGGAGGGGGTGGTGGAGGGGGTGGTGGAGGGGTTTGGGGTAAGGAGGGGGGTTAGTAGATGACTGTGTGGTTGTTGGTGCGGCTGGTTGTGTGGTCTGGTGGGTGTGCTTGGTGGTGATTGTGTGGTTCGAGTTTTTATTATTATTATTATTTTCTACCACAGACGTGGCCAGACATTTACAATGCTAACCAGCATATATACATTTTCTTCTGTCCTCCATGGACAGGATCAGAGATGTGTTCAACATATAGTTCAGGGGTTTATTGAACAGTTAACCACAGAAGGTGATTCGGTGCTTTTAAAATGCTAAGCTAACCTACATACGTAAATACATAGATACACAGACTTACATATGCCCTACATAAAGTGTTCGATGTGTCTTAACACATATACGTTCATATACATATATATATACATATATACACACACACATGCATTCACATACATTTGTCTCTTACTCTGACAGGGTGAGATAGCTGATAGAGAAACTAGTGTGCAATTAAGCACTTAATCACTGAAGGTGATTTAGGTCCTTTTACAAGCTCAGGTTATATAGTTACATCACATACATACATTGTATAATTTATTTGGCGAATGGTTGGTGGACAGGTGGGGAGGGGGGGGGTGGGAGAGAATAGAGGGGGGGGTTGTAGATAGCTTTACGTGTGGGGCATAAGTACTGGAGATCCTGCACCCAGTGATCGGCTTGTTGATGAGGGGAATGGGGGGAGCAGTACTAGTTTTTCAGGTCCCTCAGGTCCCTCAGGTCCCTCTTGAAGGTACTTATCAAGTTCTCTTTGTAATACTGTGAGAGGTCGGCAAGTTGTGGCTCTTATGGGTAGAGGGGAAAGTGTTCAACAGTCTCGGGCCTCTGATGTTGATAAAGAGTTCTCTCTGAACTCTTAATAATAATAATAATAATAAATCTGAACGCACCTATTGCACCTCTGTTTTTCATTGGGCTATTTTGTATTTCTTGCAATGCTTCCTGGTCTCATGTGATGTTATTTCCGTGTGTACATTTGTCTTTTTATCTTCAAGTGTAATATATTATGTATCTCTCCTACCTGTCCTGTAGGGAATAGCGTTCTAAAAAATGGAAATGGTCCCAATAATTTAGGTGTTTTAATGAGTGAATTCTAGCAGTAAAAGATCTTTGCATGCTCTGCAGGTCAGCAATTTCTCCAGCCCTGAAGGAGGCTGTTATTGTGCAACAATATTCCACCTTAGAGAGCACTAGTGTCTTAAAATTTATCATCATTGGTAAGGTATCTCTTGTTTGGAAAGTTCTTGTTCTCAAACCTGTCATTTTTCTTGCAGTTATGACAGGTATTTTTATTGTGTTCTTTAAAAGGTCTTCCAACATAATTACTCACAAATCTTTTATACTTTTTTACTCTCAATAGTGTAGCTAGACTGCGGTTTCCGTTTTGATATTTTCGAGCTGGAACTTATCTTCATTACACATCATATGATTTTCTGTGGGCCACTGGAAGACCAGATTTCTTTCACATTGGAGGTTTGCCGTGTCCTCTATGTTGTCTACTCTCATGAAAATCCTATTGCCATCTGCAGTGGATGATACGGTACTATAGTCTGTGTCCGACATGAGGACGAGAAAAAGTACTGGAGAAAGAACAGTACCCTGGAGGACTGTGCTTTGTATGATGTATGGTCCGAATACTACTTTGTGGTACTATTGTACTCTGGCTTCTGTTAGTTAAGAAGTTAGGTATGTTAAACTACCATTTAGCTCCTCTCTCCTATTTTTCCTCTAGCTCCCTCTCTTCTGTGTGTGTGGGAGAGAGAGAGAGA